>CM070553.1:61842064-62083788 GCA_036346405.1 Phyllostachys edulis | reverse complement strand
CAAACCATTGTCGCCTCACAACAATGGTGAACCGTAACTCGCATGATGCAGCTCTACCACCACCACCCCCACCATTTCACTGGAAGCCGGGACCGAAGGGCCAAGTTCCAAAGAAGTTCACCTGCTGCTCAACTCAAAAGCTCCTTGTGGTCAGCAGGACCTCGGGCTCAAGAGAAAGAGGATAAATCAAGATCAAGAAGCGCAAGTAGCCACAAGACTTGTGAGAAGTAGCCTCACCAAGAAAACTCCAACAGTTTGTGTCAAAGCCCTCAAAATCAGCTTTTACCCAATGATGCGAAGCCTCGAGACAATCTTGATGATCGACTTTGCGAATAAGACCTTAGGGCGAAGTTCATGTTTTCGTTGTCAAGAAGTGGGCCATTTGCGGCCGGTGCACCAAAAGTGGTTCAACGCCTATGCCGACGACCTTCCAGAAGCCACTCTAATTGCTACAATAACCCCAGCAGCAGGTAGAAGAAGCAACAGAAGGTTTTTGTCTCAATTGTGTGCCCTCAGGAGCTTGGATTTGCAGTACGCAAGAAATCAAGCAGCTGAGATTCTACCGGTTTATCACTCCCCACTCATCCTTGAGAAACCAATCACAAAAGAAGTCCCTTGTGCCTCGGATGTTACTGTTACCGCTTAGGGAGAAAGGACACTTCCCAACAAATGCCCGCCAAGAAAGCTTCATCAGCAGAACCTCCGCAGATCTTTAGGACAAGTGTGTCACAACCTACTATTCATCAAGGACTTCTCAACGAGCTAGGATTTCATGAGACGTCAAGACCTAAGACCTCCTATCACCCTCGGAACCTCGGTGGCAAGACCTCCTTCCACTATTCCTCGGGGTGATCATACCATGGACAACAAGAAGACGGCAACAAAGAACCCAAAAGCGCCAAGTCCGCCTAAGGAATCCGGTGTTTCAATGCCAAGCGGTGGGGTCATTTCTTTGCCGATGCCCTACGCCCCTGAAGAAGGTAGCTCCTCCCGAGCTTCAAGTCAAGTCCTCAGACCTCCGTGAACCTTGCAACCGGTTCCTTTTGAATTTGCTTGAGTTCCTCCCTTTCCTTGTTTTGCCGTGTTATTCTTTGCCCGGTGCTTGTTCTCGGACCACCACCCCTTTGTTTGACTCTAGGGCTCAAACCTCCTTTGTTGGTTCAATCTCTTGGGTCCATCTAAACCTCTTCATGCTTGTTTGGACCTCTTGTCGCTACTTTGAGCCTCCTGCGCTCAATTGGTCTCCCTAAGATCAATTGAACCCCTTGAATCCTTTGCATCTCCCTTAAACCGATCTTTCCTCTCTTCTAACTGCACCACCTCAAGGGTTTGAATCTCTCTAATGTTTAGACCTCCTCTTGGTTTGAACTTACCCTTGGTTCTCGACCTCTTGTCTTTTGGGTCACAACCACCCCTTGGCTCTCAAATCGAGTTTGTGTTTCCAACCCTTTTTGTTTTCCGAGAGCCTTGTTTGGCTCAATTTGTCCCTTCCTTGACCTCCCCTGTTCTCGTGGACCTCCTTACGTCCTTGTGAACCTTGTTTTGAATCCTCGCTTCGTCCGGATTCCCGTGAGGATTCGGACCTCTCTCGTGTGGGCGTTTTGCTCGACCCAGCTCTGGTGAGTCCTCGGTCATTGCTTGATAATAGTTTGGTTTGCCCCACTCAAAGGAGAAAGTTTCGAAGAGTGGGTGAAACCGGTTCCCTAACCCATTCTCTAGTCACCAATCTTGGTCGAGATTCCTTTAAGGGAGTAGGTTTGTAACGTCCGCTTTTTCCGAATTTTGAAAAGTGGTAAAATAATAACCATTCGCTTTTGTTGAGAGTTCAAAGCTTAATTTGAAGATTTCAGAAATTTGGAGGTTTAACTTGAACTAACCAAACTTCAAATTAATCCCTTCTGGTTGAGCCGAGTTATTCTTTGTTCTTTGGCTTTTAGCCTCTTTTTCTCATCGCCTTGTTTGTCCTCCAGGCTAGTCTCTCCTCCCTTTTGGAGACATCCTCTCTTGGGTCCTTCCTTTCGCCTGCACCTCCTCCCGGTAGGACCTCTTTATAGGTTCAACCCCTTCGCTTCCTGGACCTCTCTTAGCATTCTCTTGTAACCTCTCGAGGTCATTTGGGCCCCAGAGTTCCTTCGGACCTCCCTTGCCTCTTTGGTTCTCCCCTGTGTTCTCTGAGACCTCCCCTTGTTGAGATCTCGCCGTTAGGACCTCCTCTCTGGAGATCTTAGCCGCAGCACCTCCCCTTGTTGAGATCTGGCCGTTAGGACCTCCTCTCGAGATCTTAGCCGCCTGCACCTCCCCTTGTTGAGATCGACCGCTAGGACCTCCTCTCGAGATCTTAGCCGCTGAGCACCTCCCCCTTGTTGAGATCTGGCCGTTAGGACCTCCTCTCTGAGATCTTAGCCGCATGCACCTCCCCTTGTTGAGATCTCGCCGTTAGGACCTCCTCTCTGGAGATCTTAGCCGCATGCACCTCCCCTTGTTGAGATCTCGCCGTTAGGACCTCCTCTCGAGATCTTAGCCGCTGCAGACCTCCCCTTGTTGAGATCTGGCCGTTAGGACCTCCTCTCTGGAGATCTTAGCCGCACGCACCTCCCCTTGTTGAGATCTCGCCGTTAGGACCTCCTCTCGAGATCTTAGCCGCTGAGACCTCCCCTTGTTGAGATCTCGCCGTTAGGACCTCCTCTCGAGATCTTAGCCGCATGCCTCCCCTTGTTGAGATCTCGCCGTTAGGACCTCCTCTCCGAGATCTTAGCCGCTGCACCTCGCCCTTGTTGAGATCTCGCCGTTAGGACCTCCTCTCCGAGATCTTAGCCGCACGCCTCCCCTTGTTGAGATCTGCCGTTAGGACCTCCTCTCTGGAGATCTTAGCCGCTCAGACCTCCCCTTGTTGAGATCTCGCCGTTAGGACCTCCTCTCTCGAGATCTTAGCCGCCCGTGTCCTCCTTCGTTGGATCCAAAGGTCCAGACCTCCTCAGCCCAAGACCTCCTTAGCGCTTGGACCCTCTTTGACTCTTGTGGTCAGACGCTTAAGGCTTTACCTTTCACCTAAGGGTCCGTCCGATCTAAATCGAGACAGCCTAGCCTTCTTTGGTCTGTTCGCTCGTCCGAACGGCCCCTCGTTCGCGCCATCCAATCTGGATCGACGGCTCAATCTGAAGTGACGTTTGGATGGTCCAAACGTTCCTTTCCTTCTCGACCGCCTGATTTCGATCGAACGGCTCGCTTTGGTCGCTTTTCCTTGATCCTGTGACCTCCCCTCGGCTGTTTTGCAAGGACCACCTCCTCGATCCTTTTGGTCTTTTGTAAAGACCACCCTTTTAATCTTGAATATCCTTGACCGTCAGACCTCCCGCACCCTTTGATCTAGACCGCCGAGGTCCTCCTGCTTTGAGATCTTGGCCGCTCAGCTCTTCTTTTGAGATCTTGAGCGCCAGACCTCCCTTTGCCTTTTGATCTTGACCATTCAGTCCTCTCCTTTTGATATCTTGGCCGTCGGATTTTCCCTTTTGGGAGATTTTGACCGTCAGACCTCCTGCTCTCGTGGCCTCCTCGAGCGCCTTACCCCTTGCGCTTGGGACCTCTTTTTGAGGTCCTGGTTCTCTCGTGATTTAAACCTCCTTGGGGTCTAGATCTGCTTGAGGGTTGGATCTCCCTGAAGTCCAGCTATCTTTTGTCTTTTGGACCTCATATCCTTAGGACCTCTTTGTGTTTTGACCTTTGTGGTCTAGACCTCCTGCTGTGTTTGGACCTCCTTTAGGTTCAGACCTCCTTGTTGTGTTTGGACCTCCTCAGGTTCAGACCTCCCTGTTGTGTTTGGACCTACTTTAGGTTCAGACCTCCCTGTTGTGTTTGGACCTCCTCAGGTTCAGACCTCCTTGTTGTGTTTGGACCTCCTTTAGGTTCGAGACCTCCTTGTTGTGTTTGGACCTCCTCTAGGTTCGAGACCTCCTGCTGTGTTTGGACCTCCTTTAGGTTCAGACCTCCTTGTTGTGTTTGGACCTCCTCTAGGTTCAGACCTCCTGCTGTGTTTGGACCTCCTTTAGGTCTCAGACCTCCTGCTGTGTTTGGACCTCCTTTAGGTTCGAGACCTCCTTGTTGTGTTTGGACCTCCTTTAGGTTCAGACTCTCTGCTGTGTTTGGACCTCCTCTAGGTTCTGAGACCTCCTGTTGTGTTTGGACCTCGTTTAGGTTCAGACCTCCTTGTTGTGTTTGGACCTCCTCAAGGTTCAGACCTCCCTGTTGTGTTTGGACCTCCTTTAGGTTCAGACCTCCCTGTTGTGTTTGGACCTCCTTAGGTTCGGACCTCCTTGTTGTGTTTGGACCTCCTTTAGGTTTAGACCTCCCCTTTTGTGTTTAGACCTTGCGGTCTAGACCTCCTTGGTCCTAGGACCTCCTCGCAGACCTCCTTCTTGGACCTCCTCCTTGACCTCCTATTTGGACCGTGGACCATGTCCTTTGACCGGTCTCATGACCTTTTGATCGCCTTTGGCGGTCTTAGTGCATTTAATGTGGGTCGAGTCACATTAAATGTCGCCACCTACCTTTTGTACTTTTTTTCTACTTTGTGTCACATCCCTTGCTTTTATTTCTTTTCGTACCTTGTGGCGGTGTGCCCTTGTCCTAAAACCTTGAACCTGGTCGCTTCTTTGGGTTGGTGCTCTGTTCCTTGCTCTTTAAATAGAGCACCAGAGGGCACTGCACGCCTCCTGCTCCTCATTTCAACTCCTGCGGTTCCTTCGACTGGTGGATCTCCTCCTCCTCCTGTGGATCTCCTCTTCTCTCTTGGTTTTGAGTAAGTTCTTTTGGGTTTCTTGGAAATTATTTGCTTATTTGGTTTCTTTTGCTAACGTGTAGATCTCGGGTGATCGTTGAGAACTCGTGAATCAAGCTCCTTCACCAAGCTTTTCTTTCTCCAACAGAGGCAAGTCGTGGCCCTTGATCATCTTGATCCCACTTTGCAAAGCTATTTTGATTCATTAAACTTGCATGGCTATCTTTATAAAGCATGTTTTGGGCAAGAGCTATCCTCCTACTTGACATTATGCCTCCTTGATATACTTGAACCGAACATGTTGACATGAACTCTTTGGACACCTTAGGATGGATATTTTGGTTGGTATTCCTTGTTATTGCCAACTTTGGGACCGTATGTTGTATGCTTAGCCTTGCTTTAGAAACCGTGGGTGCGTGAATCATGCCTCATCAATTAATAATCTTGACTAATTGAAGTATGGAACCACGTGGTTGGTGCCATTGTTACAACTATGGCAGATGCCTAAGTTGTGTTGATTGTGGTGCGAGATCACATTAATAATTGTTGTGCCAGACTGGGTGGTCTTTTGGCGTGGTTAATTACAAATTGTTTTGCTCGGGCAAGAAGGTCGGGAGTGAGTAGTGGATGCTTCATTTTGGGGTTGTGGATGTCTTGCTCGAGCACAAATAAGGACTTTACTTTGTGTCTGTTGATCTGGGCTAATCAGTGCAACCACAAGATCATTTTATGGGAATGGTCTGGGCTGAATAATTAGCAATGGATTGGCTTGGGGCTGCTGGGTTGAGCGTGTGATTCGTTGGCGCAAGAGGGGGCACCCCATAACCCTGCGGACTTCTAGACCAAAGGGGGGGATTGGCGAAACCTTAGCGGGCAGCTCTGAGTCAATTCAAAGCTTTGTAAAAGCCTTGTCGCGCTCTCCAGACTGCTCACCTTCGGAAGTGAGCAAGGGTGACCGGAACCCGTCCCGCTGGAGAGATCGTGGATTGTGGGTAAAGTTGTACACCTCTGCAGAGTGTAAAATCTATTCGAATAGCCAAGTCCTTGGTTATGGACATGCTCAGTGAAATGGTGCAAGGGGTAGCTTTGTGAACTTGTGCTCCCTGGACACTTGGGTGAGAGGTCATGGCTTTGCCTTGAAGAGACCTTGGCCGGCTCCAGAGGGGTCATGGTGGCTCACTAGTTGGTCCAGGGCTGGTTGGGGAACTCTGGAGTGGGTGCTCCAAGGTGGTCGTGGGAGAGGTCTGGTCATGGGTATGACCAGACCTCCCACTGCTGGTTTGGGTAGTCCCGGAGTGGGTGCTCCAGGTGTCTTTGGGTGTGAGCGGTGCTCACATGTTCCTTTTGAAATCAAATGTATTTATGTACTAATGTTTTAACTTGAGCTTTTCAATCTACTTATTACTTATTGTCAAACACCGCTTTATGCAACTAACTCCATGACTCTCTTTTGGCAAGCCTTGCATAATTATCTAATGCATACATTCCTCACGGCTTGTCGAGTACATTCAATGTACTCATGGCTTTTGCCCTCTGCTCATATCGCAATGCAGGAGGTTCCAGGAGCTCAAAGCTCAATGAAGAAGAGGTCTTTGGAGACCTTGAGACCTAGGGGACGCCCTCCACTCGAGCAGCGCTGGGCTGATCGGTTGGACCTATCGCTGAAGCTTTGCTTTCCGCTGTTCTTGTTATTCTTGTAGCCCTTGAGGCATCTCTGAAGAAGCTTGGCCGGTTTGGTCCTTAATATATTTATATTTATTGTTTTGTCTCTTGCTCCTCTTAGCTTGTGTATGGATTTGATTACACTTGTCTTTGGATCTCTTGAGCTAGCCAACTGCTCTGGGACTAGCTCGGTGCACAAAGGTGAACTCAGGAGGTCCCACGATTTAGCTCTGGGAGGTCCTGTCTTGACCTCTCTCGTGATATACTAAGAGGTGCTACTAATCGGTGGTTGGTTAAGACCTCCAGGAGGTCTGAAGACCTCTGGGAGGTCCCGTGGACCTCGGCGGTGGTTGGCCACGACCTCCAGGAGGTCTTGCAGACCTCCTAGGAGGTCTGGTAGACCTCCCCTGAAGTACCGCAAAAAAGGGGTCCTCCGGACCTTTGTCAGATATCACAGGTGGTTCGTCACACGATGGAAGAAGCTCAGACCTCCTCGGATGTGGTACTAGGTATGTTCCTAGTAAATTGATGTCGGCCGCAGCTTTTGTTTGACTCGATCTTCCCATTCGCTTATTTCTCGGAGTTTTGTTGCAAAGCACCGTTTGAAGTTGTTGCTCTTAAGACTACCTTGTTGGTTCAATCCCCCGGCTCAAAACTAAGTACGAACTAGGGTTGTCCACAAGTGAAAATGGTCATAGAAGAAGTAAAATTTCTAGCCAACCTTATCCTTTTGGACACCAGGTCCCTAGATGTGATCTTGGGCATGGACTGGCTAGCTAACCACCATGCCATGTTGGATTGTAGTGGCAAAAGTATCTCTTTGACCAGCCCTAGTAGTGCCACTGTGAAGTTTTTGGCCACCTCAGAGAAGCTCCAAGGAGCCCTTTCTTGTAGTGCTCAAGTTCAAGTTTTGGGGGATGTCCCTGTTGTTAAAGAATTTGTGGATGTGTTCCCTGATGAGCTCCAGTGAATGCCCCCTGCATGAGACCTTGAGTTTGTCATTAACCTTGTCCCAGGGACCTCCCCCATCTCCAAAAGGCCCTACAGATTGCATGTTGATGATCATGTGGAGTTGAAGAAGCAGTTGGAAGACTTGTAGAGCAAGGGTTTTATTAGACCTAGTGTAACATCCCAAATGTATAATTAGGGTTAATCAAGTATAATTATATGTGTAGAAATTAAAACTTTTTCTCACATCTTGAAAAACCCTAAAATCTTATGTAATTCTTGTCCAAGAGTTGTGTAATCCAAAAACACAAAGCTCTTGTTGACCAAAAATCAAACTCACTTTCCAATTATCTTAAATCTTGTGTCAAACATTTGGAATATATTTTCCTTGGTCCCAAAAACTGATATGGGACCCCTTCTGAAAAATATCATGAGTTATAACACTTGTTGATAATTTTTGGAGGCAAAACAATCCTTTAAACAACCTTCGTGAATTTCCTGAGAAAAATGCATTGCATAATAACCTCTGGAAATTTTATGTAAGGTTGGTCTCATTGTCAGCAAGCTCCAGTTAAAATTCCATCAAATTTGGAGTTCATTTGCTATCTCAAATAATTCTGCTAAGTTTCAGCTGTTAAAAACTAAATTTTAAAGCCTACACTGTTCCTTGGGCTAGCCATGTTCAAGCTGGTCCAGCCCAACCATGTCTGCACCTCAGCAGACCTCATCTCCACTTGATCAAATGCACTGCTGGATTTACATCCAATGACCACGACCTCCTCATGCGTCAACACGCAAAGACCTCCCCACCTCATGAGGTCATTGCCGTTGGATCCGTGATCAACTGGTCATGACCTCCCCGTGTTAAACCTCAAAGACCTCCTCGAGTTGTTAAACCATCGCAGCGAGGTCATCCCATTTGTTGAGGTCGAGCCGCTGGATCAAATCCAACACCACGACCTCCTCCTCAACATACTCAATCAGGTCATCCCACCTCCACGTGAGGTCATAGCCCTTGGATCCAAGATCCATGGCCCGACCTCCTCCTCTCAACCTAAACTAAACAAACCTCCCTTGCTCGCTATGCATCATATCGAGACTTCCCATCAGTCAGTGCCCTTGGATTTAAATCCAAAGGCCATGACCTCCCTCATGTCTTTTTGATCGCGTATGATTAAGTCCTCACCGAGGTCCAAGACTGCTGGATGGAGATCCAACGCTTTGGACCTCCCCGTCCCTTTTCCTCACGTTTTGCGATGACATGAAATCGGAGGGCCACGACCTCCCCATCCTTGATCGTGTGGCTGGGACCTCCTCCCAGCCACTTAAAACATAACGATTCGAAAACGAGATCCGATGGTTAGGACCTCCCCAGGTCTTATCCAACGGTCATAAAGACCTCCCCTGTTCTTCTCCTTCCTTGGGCGCGCGGGCAAGCTCTGAGCAGTGCATTTGTTATGGTCTCAAGATGAGGTACCTTTTCATCACTCTTTGTCGACCGCATTTAATGCAGGTCAGCTTTTAGCCTCTCAGGTCAAGCTCGAGCCTGCCCCCTTGTCAGCCTCATGTCCTTGCCACCCCATGGACCAACCCGTGGGCTAAGCTCACCATGGAGCTCAGCCCCAGCTCATCACCATCACCTCAGGCTATAAAGTATCCTTTGGGAGCCTCCCTTGGCTTCCTTTACACACAATTGATCTCGGCCTTGCACTTGTGCGTGGTGAGCTCCTCCTCACTCACTTCCTCACCGGTGGCTGCCATTGTTGAGTCCTTGGAGCTCCTCGGTGGCACAAGAAGATCCGATGGCTTCCTTTTCAAACCCTTGTTCGCTTTTGCTCCCAACACCTCTCGGAAGTTATCCCCGACTTAGTTGTTTGGGCACTTTTCAGAGGAGGGCAAAGTCGAGTGAAGTCGGTGTCTTGGGCGGTGAAGCTTCTTGTCTTCCCCAACACCGGTCCTCCTTCCACGACCTCCCAAAGACCTTAGGACCTCCTGTACTCCTCCTGTAGTCCTTTAGATCTTGGCACCCGCATGAATGATTTTATGGAGCTTTTCTTGGCACAAGCTTGAATGTTGCGCTGAGCTGCTTTTTGCATTTTCGTGTTTGGCCGTCTTGGTCATTTGCCCTCTCCGCTCGGCTGGCGTTCAAAGCCGCCGCCGCCGCCGAGGAGGTCCACTGGTGCGCAACGTTATTGTGCACTCGGTGGTATTATTGACCTCACCGCGAGCTCTACATCGCCGGCGAGATCACTTCTTCACGCCGATTTTGTCGGACGCCCCGAGCGTGTCATTGTCGTTTTAGGACATAAATTCACCGCTTTAAATGCCCAATCATTGTAATCAATGGGCGTCTTAACTGCCTTAAATCCATCCTTTAATGCGTGCATTTAAGACCTCCCACGCCGCGGACCTCCTTGATGTCCAGTGGCGCATTTATTCATATCCAGCGCTGCGCGCGAGTTAAGTCGCTGGTGCAGGGACGCCCGGACCTCCTCCGAGGAGATCTCGAGCGCCCAAGACCTCCCTTGCGCATCGTGGCCGCCTGACCTCCACGGAGGTCTGTGGACGTTAGGACCTTCCTTAGGACCTCCCTAGGTTGTCTCACTGCTCATGACCTCCCGGGTAGATCTTGACCGTCAAGGTCCTCCTCTCGACGATCTCGAACCATCGAGGACCTCCCTTGAACATCTGGACCGGCCCAGACCTCCCCTGTGAGGTCTTGACGATGTAGATCTTCCTTGGGGAGATCTTGGTAGTTTAGATCTTCCTTTGGAAGATCTCAGCCGTTAAGGACCTCCCCTTTAGATCTGGTCCGTTCCGGACCTCCTTTCCATGTTGTGGTCCGTTGGATTTTCCATCTACGGCCACGACCTCTCCACACCTCGCGCATGTGCGTTGCTAGGAGGTCCAGGACCTCTGGACCTTCACGTGCGCGTGTGTGATGTTCTCCTGGGAGATCTTGAGCCGTTGGATCTGAGATCTGTGGCTCACGTCCTCCCATACCCTTGTGAGTTTTAGAAATTTCTGTGAGGTCTTAGTTAAACTGAAATAAGGTATAGACTTTAGAATTGTATATCTTTCTCGTTTTAAATCCTTTTGAGGTCATTCAACTTGTGTTAGCTCTGTCTTGAACTTGACTTTAATCCAAAAATGATTGAAAGTTGAATTCAGCTCTAGAGCACAGTTTGCCATTAGGTTTAAAACTCACTTTAAATATACACTCAAAAACAATACTTAACTTGTAAAATACATAACTAATGCTCTATAGACTATTTTTGGGTGAGACCAACTTTGTTGGTTTCCTCTCTTAGTGAACTCACTGTGAAAATTGGTTTTGAGCATGTTGCTGTTAGGAAAATGAGGACTTGTGCATTATAATTTTGTTCAAGTTCTTGTTTTTGAAAATTTGTAGAGAGTGCATAATAGCTCCAAATGAGATGAACTCAATTGTGTTATTCATCTCATGAGGTGCTGGTTTTACAGTAAAAATTTCAGTGTCACTACTGTTCTAGAAAATGTTGCCTCATAATTAAATTAGTGAATAGTGCAGTTTGGTATTTTTATAGGCTGAGCAGAATTGATTTCATCATATCTTTTGCATTGAGAATCCAAATCAATTGGTTCTTGTTGCTAAATTCATGATAAATCATTGTCTTGCTGCTGTAAAATTTTCATGGCATTTGGAGTTCGTTTGTTGTGCTGTCTTTGTTGTGTTTCGTCGTTCTTATCGGTTCTTTCTCGCTTTTCCGTTAGGCTTCGACATTTGTGGTGATCCCGAGAGCGACCCTCTGCCACAACTTGGCCAGCAACAAGGCAAGCAGTTTGACCATTTCCATCACTGTCCCATTATTTAAAGCTTAATACTTTGTTTTACTTCTATGTATGCATGCTACTTTGTGTTAAATGTCGCTAGCAAGCCTATAGTTGCATGATCTGTAGGAATTGTTTATCCTCTACTACCATGAGCCTAGGTTATTTGCTGTGGTGGGAGCTCGTTGGATGAGCTCTTATCACTTAGTAGTTTCGATGTAAATTGCTTAGACATGCTTAGTTTTCGGTAGAATGGGCGATCATCGACTTAGTCGATGGTCTTGATCACTCAAAATGATTATTACTCCTATATGTCCAGCACTTGTGCTTTGTTTAATTTGTAAAATCAAAACTGAAAATAAAAGATTGATTTAGACTTGGGCATATTGGATGGATGGTGCGGTTTTGGATGTGGTGGTATGCTGGGTCCCTAAGGACCGAGTACTTGGGTCACTAAGCCAAGCGATTTCACAGACTAACCACGCTGAGGGCATATGGAACCCTCTTGACTAAGTACTCTAGGAGGTGTTAATTATGAGCGAGCTCGGTTGGTGTGTTTTCAAAACAAATGTATATGTATAGTGTGGGAGGAGCATTAGCTTAGGGAAGGTTGTGATGTCTCCTTCTCCCGTGGGTTGTGCAGCTCGTAATTAGCATTCATCCTTTGGAAAGGTCTCAGAGGACTTAGCTGTGTACAACACACCTTCGGAAGTGTGCGTAAAGGAAAGGCGGTCTCGACGTGTGGGTACAAGTGGTACACCTGCAGGATAAAACTATTCAATAGCCTCGCCCTAGGTTATGGACATGCTTGGTAAGGTCGTTCAAGACTAGACTACAACCTTTAATTAAAACTTGACATGGTTGGTATGAACGGGAGTTCATGCTATTGTTGTGGTGACTTGGGTTAGTCACTTCGAGATTGTTCTTGTTGTTGTTACTATGTTATTATCGCGTTGTTATTTCAACCATTTAAAAATGCTTTGCCAAATTGCCTTCAATCTATTATGTTATTGCAAATAAATGTTGCTTTATGCTAAAATGAGTCCAAAGCCTCATCCACTTAAATAAAGCTTGCATGTAGCTATTTATAGTTCTCGTTATCTCACACGTAAGTCTTATGGAGTACTTTATGTACTCATCGCCCGTGGTTGTGGCAATTTTGTGGCTTTTGTTGCAGAGGAAGAAGGAGAGCTCCAAGAGCCTCTCTTTTGTGCTACGTGTTGCGTTTCTTCGACGACTAGCTTGGCGGTCCGGTCGAGATGCCTAGGGTTAAGGCACACCGATTGGCTTTGTGTTATAGCCATCTTTATGGCACTTTTGTTTCATTGTCATCTTTTTGTAATTATTGCTATTTGGCCTAAGGGCTCTCTTTTGTAATATCTATTCCATATTATTGTTAACTTCGGTTTGTTGCTTATGTTCTATGTGTTGTATGGAATTGATACATTCTTTTGTTGTGAGGTATGTATATCGCATTCGGGAAGTATACATCTCTCGAGACTGGGTTTATTTGGTTGATAATACTAGGGTCAATCGGATGACTAAGTATTATGAGCCTAATAAACGTCGGGGTCTCACAAAAGTTGGTATCAGAGCCGTTATGACCGTAGTAACGCAAGCTTGATCGTCCTTAGGATATTTTGAAAACCTATTTTCAAAGCATCAAATGAGTTTTGAAAGCTTAGGTAAATTCTCGGATTTTATTCCTTACCTATCTTAGCTTTCTTCTCATCCCACTCTAATTTGAGTTTTAAAAGTTGTTTTCCTCTCTTCCTTCTACAAAATAGTTGTTATCGATTAACACTGGTTTTGGGAGAACCAATGAGATTGGCAAATTGAAGTGTGAGCTGCCCACTACAAGGTTTTGAAGTTCGAGTCGGTGATTCGACAAGGAGCTTGGATGCGAAATCTGGACAGCAAGCATCAAATTTCCGGACAGCAGTCTCAAAGGTTTCTAATTAGGATAGATAATGAGAGGTTAATCAACTAAAATTTGTGGGAATAAAAGGGTAAGATGTGATACTAGTTAGCTAAGTATCTAAAACTTATTTCGCTGATTTAACCTTGCTCTTTAGTAGCATTAGCTCTCACCTTACAATCTGATTTTTGATCTTCTCGACCAATTACTCGTTCATTCAATACGGGTTAGTTGAGTTGAGAAGTTGAGCCTTGCTTTTGGTGTTTCTTGGCTGTTTTAGAGTCTTTTAGAAGCTTTTTAAAGTTTAAATAACCGCTGATTTTGGCTTTCGCTTGGGGTGATATTCCATTCCCTAGTCGATCGCTTTTGCTTTTTTAAGGCTTTGTTTTTGGGTCTAGTTGCTAACCAAAATTCCTTGTAACAGATGGCCGGACTTTTCGTAGCGGCCAAGGCGAGCCACTGGTCCGGACGAGGAGCTTCCTCCTCCTCCGACCATGGCCGAGGTGCTTCTTCAAATCGGCGCAACCGCGGATGACCGGAGAGTTCTATCGACGCCATCGCGCAACACCACCGCACTTGCCGGAGCTTCGGATCTGGGCAAGGAACGCCCATCACCGCGTGGAGGACTCGCGGAGTTTCTTCGTACTCAGCCCCTACCTTTTCCCGGCCCGAGGACCCTTTGATGCGGACGATTGGCTTCGTCTTGTGGAGCGTAAGCCAGATCGCGCAGATGCTGTGAGCACGAGAAGGCGCTGTTCGTGATCGCACCGGTGGAGGGTGCAGCCTTGTCATGGTGGGAGAACTTTCGCCATGCAGCCCGTGGATCACACCGTCTCTTGGGAGGAGTTTCGACCGCCTTCCGACGGGCTCACATCCTCGCCGGCTTGATGGAGATCAAGAAGGGGAGTTTCTTGCGCCAAGCAAGGGCGTGGCTCACCATGGAGTATGTCTACGAGTTCAACCATCTAGCTCGTTATGCTCCCGAGGATGTGGCCACCGATATGGCTAAGGTGCCAAGTTCAGCGTGGCTTGTCCGAGGAGTCAAGGACAAGCTATCCATTGTCGACTTTCTGATTTTCAGACCTTGGTCGACAAGGCCATCGTCGCCGAGCATGCGGCTCGAGAGCTTATGGACTCCGCAAGCGCAAGTGGGAGGCCCATAAGTCATCCAGGCGCTTCTTCCTGCCCCGGCGGCAGCCTCGAGGGTACCACTCTCACTCTTGGCGCCCGAGGTCACCCGCCTCGTCCTCGCCCTTCGCAGCCGTGTCTCACCACGCACTGCGAAGTCAGCAGAGCGCCCCGCAACCCGGCTACCGGGTCACATGTTTCTCATGCAACCGTAAGGGCATTATGCGAACCAATGCCCTAAGAAGACAGAGCGGCCCTCGCCCTAATGGAGGACGCGGCAGAGGTGGTGCACCAGACCGAAGATCATCCCGCTACCCAAGGCGTGGGTAGTGGTCGCGTCAACGCCATCACCACAGAGGAGGCTCAGAGGCACCCGACGCCGTGCTAGGTACACTTTCGTTAACTCTCATCCCGCCATCGCTTTTGTTTGATTCAGAGCATCTCATTCATTTGTTTCGAGTCTTTTGCTGCTATCGGAGAGCTTCTTTTCTCTCCATTGTCGGTCCCGCTTACTCATTCGCTCTCTGGTTCGGAGTTGAGAGCCGAATCTGAGTGTAGGATGTCCTTATCGAGATCAAGGCGAGGTTTCTTAGCAAACCTTATCCTTCTCCATTCAGCGAGTCTTGATGTGATTCTTGGCATGGATTGGTTGTCCCAAAGACATGGGGCAAATCGATTGCGCCAGAAGCTTATCTCTATCTAGTCCTCCATGAGCGGGTTCGCTTTTCGCCAAGTCGCTAGATCCAAGATCTCTTCGCTTGAAGCGAAGCCCGCCTAGATATTAGCGAAGTCCCAACAGTTTGTGACTTTGTTGATGTCTTTCCGCTGATCTTCCAGGATGCCACCCGCTCGAGACCTCGAGTTTGTCATTGAGTTGGCTCGGTGCATCGCCCCTATCTCAAAGAGGCCTTATCGGATGCCACCGAACGAGTTGGTGGAGTTGAAGAAGCGATTAAGTGAGCTGCAAGAGAAGGGTTTCATCCGCCTAGCTCATCTCCTTGGGGTTGTCCGGCAATCTTCGTAAAGAAGAAGGACGGTATTTTGCGCATGTCGTTGATTATCGCCCACTTAATGAAGTGACGAGAAGAATAAGTATCCATTGCCCCGCATCGACGATCTCTTCGATCAATTATTTGGAGCTCGAGTTTTCTCCAAGATTGATTTGAGAGGGATATCATCGTTCAGATTCGCCCGAGGATATTCCAAAGACGGCGTTTCTACTCGCTACGGCTTGTACGAGTACATCGTCATGTCGCTCGCTTAACCAATGCTCTCGCTTTGTTCATGAACCTCATGAATTCGGTATTCATGGAGTATTTGGATAAGTTTGTCGTGGTCTTCATCGATGATATTCTTATCTATTCCAAGAACGATGAGGATCATGCCGAGCATCTCAAGCTTGTGTTAGGCAAGCTACGTGAGCACCACCAGACGCATAAAGTTCACAAGTGCGCGATTCAGTTGAAGGAAGTGGCTTTCTTAGGCCATATTCTTTCAGCGGAGGCGAGTATTGATCCTAGCAAGGTCACCGATGTTCATCATGGAGTCCGCCCACCGGTCACCGGCGCGGAGTTTTCTTGGTTTAGCGGGATATTATCGCCGCTTATCGAGAACTTCTCCAAGATCGCGGGCCGATGACGGAGTTGCTCAAGAAGGACAAGAAGTTCTTGTGGTCCGATGCTTGCATGGCAAGTTTCCATATACTCAAGAAGCGTTTGACCACCGCTCCCGTTCTTGTTCTTCCCGATATCCATCGGCTTCGATATCTTTTGCGATGCTTCTCGTCGAGGCCTCGGTTGTGTCCTTATGCAAGAAGGCAAGGTAGTGGCCTATGCATCAAGGCAATTGAGACCTCATGAACTCAACTACCCTACTCATGATTTGGAGTTGGTGCTGTGATTCATGCACTTAAGATTTGGCGACATTACCTAATCAGTAATCGCTAGAAGTGTATTCGGATCACAAAGCCTCAAGTACTTGTTCACCCAACCCGACTGAACCTCGTGCAAAGGAGATGGTTGGAGTTGATCAAGGATTATGATATGGGTATTCACTACCATCCGGGCAAGGCTAATGTCGCTGTCGATGCGCTTAGTCGCAGCGCATTGTAATGCCTTAGTGCTCAAGGAGCATTCGCCTCTCTTCTCGAGGCATTCCAGCGCCTCAACTTGGAGATAGTTGAGCATGGATCTCTCGCGCCTTGGTTGTGCAACCAACCTTGGTGGATCGGATCAAGTCCGCCCAGCAATGGATGTTGGAGTGAGCCACATTAAGGCAAATGTCAAGAACGGAACGACCAAGTGCTCTCTCGAGGATGAGCATGGCGTCGTGAGGTTCGGGCAATGCTTTGTGGTTCCAAAGGACATGGAGTTGCGGAATTTAATCCTCCATGAAGCCCATGATTCGCTTTTATCCATTCATCCCGGCCACAAAGATGTATCAAGATCTCCGCCGAGATTTTGGTGGACCCGAATGAAGAGGGAGATTGCGGTTCGTTGTCGAAAGCGACGTGTGTCGTCGTGTCAAGGCCGAGCATCGGCGTCCGTTTGGATCGCTTCACTTTTGCCAATTCTCGAGTGGAAGTGGATTCGATCGAATGGATTTTATCACCGGTCTACCCACATCCTCAAGAAGAATGATGCCATTTGGGTCGCCATCGATCGATTGACTAAGGTGGCACATTTCCTTCCCGCCAAGACCGAACTTGGTAGGTCTTTTGGCGGAACTCTATATCGCCCAAGATCGTGAGTTTGCACGGTGTCAAGACGATCGTGTCGGATCGTGGATCCTTTTCACGCCTCGCTTTTGGCATAGCTTGCAAGAGGCTATGGGCACTCGTTTACCTTTTAGCACGGCATATCATCCTCAAACCGATGGTCGACCGAGAGGGTCAACCAAGTTTTGGAAGACATGCTTCGTGCTTGTGTCCTTTCATATGGGAAGCATTGGGAGAAATGCTTGCCATTCGCCGAAGTTTTCTTATAACAACAAATTTTCAGCCGGCCTCGGCATGGCACCATTTGAGGCCTTGTACGGAGAAAGTGTAGAACCCCGTTGAACTGGTCGAGACCGTGAGAGACCTCTCTTTGGCCGGACTCAATCAATGAGGCCGAGCGCCAAGTCCAAATTTTATTGGAGCTGTTTGCGCATAGCTCAATCCAGCAAAAGAGCTATGCGGATCGCCGTCGACGTGAGTTACGTTTTGAGCCTAATGACTTTGTTTATCTCAAAGTCTCTCCTTTGAAGGGCCATCAACATTTCGGCGTCAGGGGCAAGTTAGCTCCTCGATATGTCGGTCCCTACCGCGTTATCGAGAAGAAGGGGCTGTTGCCTATAAGTTGGAGTTGCTACTGCACTTGAGGGGTACATGATGTTTTTCATGTGTCCCAGCTTAAGAAGTGCCTCCGTGTTCCAACCGAGGAAGCTCCGCTGGAAACTCTCGATGTCCAACCCGATTTGACCTATCGCGAGCACCTGCTCACAGACTCGATGAGTCCGAACGCAGGACAAGGAATAAGACCATCAAGTTCCTTAAAGTTCAGTGGTCAAACCATTCGAGGATGAGGCTACTTGGGAAAGAGAAGATCGTCTGCGTGCGGACTATCCATCTTTCTTTACGAGTGAGCCAAATCTCGGACGAGATTTCTGTAAGGGGAGAGATTTTGTAACATCCCAAATGTATAATTAGGGTTAATCAAGTATAATTATATGTGTAGAAATTAAAACTTTTTCTCACATCTTGAAAAACCCTAAAATCTTATGTAATTCTTGTCCAAGAGTTGTGTAATCCAAAAACACAAAGCTCTTGTTGACCAAAAATCAAACTCACTTTCCAATTATCTTAAATCTTGTGTCAAACATTTGGAATATATTTTCCTTGGTCCCAAAACTGATATGGGACCCCTTGAAAAAATATCATGAGTTATAACACTTGTTGATAATTTTTGGAGGCAAAACAATCCTTTAAACAACCTTCATGAATTTCCTGAGAAAATGCATTGCATAATAACCTCTGGAAATTTTATGTAAGGTTGGTCTCATTGTCAGCAAGCTCCAGTTAAAATTCCATCAAATTTGGAGTTCATTTGCTATCTCAAATAATTCTGCTAAGTTTCAGCTGTTAAAAACTAAATTTTAAAGCCTACACTGTTCCTTGGGCTAGCCATGTTCAAGCTGGTCCAGCCCAACCATGTTCGCACCTCGCCAGACCTCATCTCCATTTTGATCAAGTCGCAGCTGCTGGATTTACATCCAACAGCCACGACCTCCTCCGCGGTCAACACCGCAAAGACCTCCCCACCTCATGAGGTCATTGCCGTTGGATCCGTGATCAACGGTCATGATCTCCCCTGTGTGTTAAACCTCAAAGACCTCCTCGAGCTGTTAAACCATCGCAGCGAGGTCATCCCACCTTGTTGAGGTCGTAGCCGTTGGATCAAATCCAATAGCCACGACCTCCTCCTCAACATACTCAATCAGGTCATCCCACCTACGTGAGGTCATAGCCCTTGGATCCAAGATCCATGGCCCTGACCTCCTCCTCTCAACCTAAACTAAACAAACCTCCCTTGCCTGTTGCGCATCATATCAGACCTCCCCATCAGGTCAGTGCCCTTGGATTTAAATCCAAAGGCCATGACCTCCCCTCATGTCTTTTTGATCGCGTGGTTAAGTCCTCACTTGGAGGTCCGACTGCTGGATGGAGATCCAACGCTTTGGACCTCTGTCCCTTTTCCTCACGTATGCTGACATGAAATCGGAGGGCCACGACCTCCCATCCTTGATCGTGTGGCTGGGACCTCCTCCCACCACTTAAAACATAACGATTCAAAACGAGATCCGATGGTTAGGACCTCCCTGTGTCTTATCCAACGGTCATAAAGACCTCTCCTGTTCTTCTCCTTCCTTGGGCGCGGGCAAGCTCGCAAAGGCATTTGTTATGTGTCTCACAAGATGAGGTACCTTTTTTTCATCACTCTTTCTTGACCAAGATTTAATGCAGTCACTTTTAGCCTCTCAGTCAAGCTCGAGCACGCCGCCCTTGTCACCTCATGTCCTTGCCACCCCATGGACCAACCCGTGGGCTAAGCTCACCATGGAGCTCAGCCCCACTCATCACCATCACCTCAGCTATAAAGCATCCTTTGGGAGCCTCCCTTGGCTTCCTTTACACACAATTGATCTCGGCCTTGCACTTGTGCGTGGTCGAGCTCCTCCTCACTCACTTCCTCACTTTGGTGGCTGCCATTGTTGAGTCCTTGAGCTCCTCGGTGGCACAAGAAGATCCAATGGCTTCCTTTTCAAACCCTTGTTCGCTTTTGCTCCCAACACCTCTCGGAAGTTATCCCCGACTTAGTTGTTTGGGCACTTTTCAGAGGAGGGCAAAGCCGAGCTCAAGCCGGTGTCTTGGGCGGTGAAGCTTCCTTGTCTTCCCCAACACCGGTCCTCCTTCCACGACCTCCCCAAAGACCTTAGGACCTCCGTGTACTCTCCTGTAGTCCTTTAGATGCTGGCACCCGCATGAATGATTTTATGGAGCTTTTCTTGGCACAAGCTTGAATGTTGCGCTGAGTCGCTTTTTGCATTTTCGTGTTTGGCCGTCTTTGGTCATTTGCCCTCTCGCTCGCCGGCGCTCAAAGCCGCCGTCATTGCCGAGAGGAGGTCCACCGGTGCGCAACGTTATTGTGCACTCGGCAGTATATTGACCTCACGGCGAGCTCTACATCGCCGGCGAGATCACTTCTTCACGCCGGGATTTTGTCGGACGCCCCGAGCGTGTCATTGTCGTTTTAGGACATAAATTCACCGCTTTAAATGCCCAATCATTGTAATCAATGGGCGTTTTAACCGCCTTAAATCCACCCTTTAATGCGTGCATTTAAGACCTCCGTAGCGGACCTCCTTGATGTCCAGCCGCGCATTTATTCATGTCAGCTGCTGCGCGAAGTTAAGTCGCTGGTCAGGGACGCCCGGACCTCCTCCGAGGAGATCTGGAGCGCCCAAGACCTCCCCTTGCGCATCGTGGCCGCCTGCACCTCCCCGGAGGTCTGTGGACGTTAGGACCTCCCTAGGTTGTCTCACCTGCTCATGACCTCCCGGGTAGATCTTGACCGTCAAGGTCCTCCTCTGACGATCTGAACCATCGAGGACCTCCCTTGAACATCTCGACCGGCCCAGACCTCCCTGTGAGGTCTTGACGATGTAGATCTTCCTTGGGGAGATCTTGATAGTTTAGATCTTCCTTGGAAGATCTCACCGCTGAGGACCTCCCTTTAGATCTGGTCCGCTAGGACCTCCTTTCCATGTTGTGGTCCGTTGGATTTTCCATCTACGGCCACGACCTCTCCACACCTCGCGCATGTGCGTTGCTAGGAGGTCCAGGACCTCTGGACCTTCACGTGCGTGTGTGTGATGTTCTCCTGGGAGATCTTGAGCCGTTGGATCTGAGATCTGTGGCTCACGTCCTCCCATACCCTTGTGAGTTTTAGAAATTCTTGTGAGGTCTTAGTTAAACTGAAATAAGGTATAGACTTTAGAATTGCATATCTTTCTCGTTTTAAATCCTTTTGAGGTCATTCAACTTGTGTTAGCTCTGTCTTGAACTTGACTTTAATCCAAAAATGATTGAAAGTTGAATTCAGCTCTAGAGCACAGTTTGCCATTAGGTTTAAAACTCACTTTAAATATACACTCAAAAACAATACTTAACTTGTAAAATACATAACTAATGCTCTATAGACTATTTTTGGGTGAGACCAACTTTGTTGGTTTCCTCTCTTAGTGAACTCACTGTGAAAATTGGTTTTGAGCATGTTGCTGTTAGGAAAATGAGGACTTGTGCATTATAATTTTGTTCAAGTTCTTGTTTTTGAAAATTTGTAGAGAGTGCATAATAGCTCCAAATGAGATGAACTCAATTGTGTTATTCATCTCATGAGGTGCTGGTTTTACAGTAAAAATTTCAGTGTCACTACTGTTCTAGAAAATGTTGCCTCATAATTAAATTAGTGAATAGTGCAGTTTGGTATTTTTATAGGCTGAGCAGAATTGATTTCATCATATCTTTTGCATTGAGAATCCAAATCAATTGGTTCTTGTTGCTAAATTCATGATAAATCATTGTCTTGTTGCTGTAAAATTTTCATGGCATTTGGAGTTTGTTTGTTGTGCTGTCTTTGTTGTGTTTCGTCGTTTTATCGGTTCTTTCTCGCTTCCGTTAGGCTTCGACATTTGTGGTGATCCCGAGAGCGACCCTCTGCCACAACTTGGCCAGCAACAAGGCAAGCAGTTTGACCATTTCCATCATTGTCCCATTACTTTAAAGCTTAATACTTTGTTTTACTTCTATGTATGCATGCTACTTTGTGTTAAATGTCGCTAGCAAGCCTATAGTTGCATGATCTGTAGGAATTGTTTATCCTCTACTACCATGAGCCTAGGTTATTTGCTGTGGTGGGAGCTCGTTGGATGAGCTCTTATCACTTAGTAGTTTCGATGTAAATTGCTTAGACATGCTTAGTTTTCGGTAGAAATGGGCGATCATCGACTTAGTCGATGGTCTTGATCACTCAAAAATGATTATTACTCCTATATGTCCAGCACTTGTGCTTTGTTTAATTTGTAAAATCAAAACTGAAAATAAAAGATTGATTTAGACTTGGGCATATTGGATGGATGGTGCGGTTTTGGATGTGGTGGTATGCCGGGTCCCTAAGGACCGAGTACTTGGGTCACTAAGTTGCGATTTCACAGACTAACCACGCGAGGGGCATATGGAACCCTCTTGACTAAGTACTCTAGGAGGTGTTAATTATGAGCGAGCTCGGTTGGTGTGTTTTCAAAACAAATGTATATGTATAGTGTGGGAGGAGCATTAGCTTCCGGGAAGGTTGTGATGTCTCCTTCCCCGTGGGTTGTGCAGCTCGTAATTAGCATTCATCCTTTGGAAAGGTCTCAGAGGACTTAGCTGTGCCAAAGACACCTTCTAAGTGTGCGAAGGAAAGGCGGTCTCGACGTGGGTACAAGTGGTACACCTGCAGGATAAAACTATTCAATAGCCTCGCCCTAGGTTATGGACATGCTTGGTAAGGTCGCTCAAGACTAGACTACAACCTTTAATTAAAACTTGACATGGTTGGTATGAACGGGAGTTCATGCTATTGTTGTGGTGACTTGGGTTAGTCACTTCCAGGATTGTTCTTGTTGTTGCTACTATGTTATTATCGCGTTGTTATTTCAACCATTTAAAAATGCTTTGCCAAATTGCCTTCAATCTATTATGTTATTGCAAATAAATGTTGCTTTATGCTAAAATGAGTCCAAAGCCTCATCCACTTAAATAAAGCTTGCATGTAGCTATTTATAGTTCTGTTATCTCACACGTAAGTCTTGCGGAGTACTTTATGTACTCATCTGCCCGTGGTTGTGGCAATTTTTGTGGCTTTTGTTGCAGAGGAAGAAGGAGAGCTCCAAGAGCCTCTCTTTTGTGCTACGTGTTGCGCTTTCTTCGACGACTAGCTTGGCGGTCCCACGATGCCTAGGGTTAAGGCACACCGATTGGTTTTGTGTTATAGCCATCTTTATGGCACTTTTGCTTCGCTGTTATCTTTTTGTAACTATTGCTATTGGGCCTAAGGGCCTCTCTTTTGTAATATCTATTCCATATTATTGTTAACTTCGGTTTGTTGCTTATGTTCTATGTGTTGTATGGAATTGATACATTCTTTTGTTGTGAGGTATGTATCTTGCATTCAGGAAGTATACATCTCTCGAGACCGGGGTTTATTTGGTTGATAATACTAGGGTCAATCGGATGACTAAGTATTATGAGCCTAATAAACGTCGGGGTCTCACACCTAGCTCCTCACCTTGGGGAGCCCCAGTGATTTTTGTGCCTAAAAAGGCTGGAACTCAAAGGATGTGTGTGGACTATAGAGCTCTCAATGATGTCACCATTAAGAACAAGTATCCTTTGCCAAGAATCGATGATTTGTTTGATCAATTGAAGGGAGGTGCTGTGTTTTCCAAGATAGATTTGAGAACAGGATATCACCAACTCAAGATTCGCAAGGAAGACATCCCTAAGACAGCTTTTTCAACTAGGTATGGGTTATTTGAGTTCACTGTCATGTCTTTTGGGCTGACCAATGCCCCTACCTATTTCATGAATTTGATGAACCGAGTGTTCATGGAGTACCTAGACAAGTTTGTCATTGTCTTCATTGATGACATTCTTGTATATTCCAAGAGTGAAGAGGAGCATGCAAGCCATCTCTTTTCGGTTTTGGGGAAGTTGAGAGCTCATCAGCTCTTTGCCAAGTTTAGTAAGTGTGAATTTTGGCTAAAGGAAGTGGTCTTTTTAGGGCATGTTTTGTCAAAAGATGGAGTGTCTGTCAATCCCACCAAGGTGCAAGATGTGCTCAATTGGGAACCCCCTAGGACAGTGCCTCAAGTCAGGAGTTTTCTTGGCATGGTGGCTACTCTGTAAGGTTTATTGAAGGCTTTTCCTGATTGCAAGACCTCTCACTCACCTGTTAAAGAAAGAAAAGAAGTTCCTCCGACCTCGAGTGTGAACAAAGCTTCCAAGAGCTCAAGAAGAAGTTGACCTCCGCCCCAGCTTTTGGTTCTTCCAGATGTCGAAAGATTTTGAGGTCTATTGTGATGCATCAAAGCAAGGACTTGGCTGTGTTCTTATGCAAGATGAAAAGTGATAGCTTATGCTTCAAGACAGCTTGAAGCCCCATGAAGCAAACTACCCTACTCATGACCTAGAGTTAGTCATTGTGGTTCATGCCTTAAAGATTTGGCGCCATTACCTCATAGGTAATAGGTGTGAAATCTATACTGACCACAAAAGCCTAAAGTATATCTTTACTCAAGCAGATCTGAATTTGAGGCAGAGAAGGTGGCTAGAGCTTATTAAGGACTACAATGTGAGAATTCATTACCACCCAGGCAAGGCCAACGTGGTGGCAGATGCCTTGAGCAGGAAAGTTTATGCTAATACTTTGATGATCAAGGAGAGCCAGCCTACTTTGTATGAAGAATTCTTGAAGCTTAGACTTGAATTAGTTGAAGAGGGATTATTAGCAGCACTTGAAGTGCAACCCACATTGCAAAAACAGATCAAGGCAGTCCAAGAGGGAGATGCTAACATCCAAGAAATCAAGGCCAACATAAGAGAAGGGAAGGCTGCAAGGTTTTCTATAGATGATCTAGGTGCAATTTGGTTTGATAAAAGGCTCTGTGTGCCCAATAACGCAGAGCTCAAAGAGGTAATACTTAAAGAAGCACATGAGACATTGTATTCTATACACCTAGGAGCTACAAAAATGTACCAAGATATCAAGGAATTGTCTTTGGTGGCCTAAAATGAAGAGAGAAATAGCAGATTTTGTGGCCAAATGTGACACTTGCAAAAAGTTAAGGCAAAGGCACCAAAGACCTAGAGGACTTTTAGTGCCTTTACCCATACCCGAGTGGAAATGGGAAGAGGTCTGGATGGACTTCATAACTGGTTTACCTCGCACCCAAGCTGGTTTTGATTCCATTTGGGTCATTGTGATAGGTTAACAAAAATGGCTCACTTTATTCCCTGTGAAGACTACCTATTCTCGAGACAAACCGGTCGAGATCTACATGGCAAAGGTTGTGTGCCTTCATGGTGTTCCAAAGAAGATAGTCTCGCATGAGGATCCCAATTCACCTCCAAATTTTGGCAAAGCTACATGATGCCTTGGGCACAGACCTTAATTTCAAGACAAACAGTACCACCCACAAACAGATGGCCAAACTGAGAGAGTTAATCAAGTCCTTGAGGACATGCTGAGAGCTTGTGCCCTGGAAAGGCAATCTAGTTGGGACAAGATGTTGCCATATGCAGAATTTTCCTACAATAACAGCTACCAAGCGAGCCTTCAAATGTCCCCTTTTGAAGCTATTTATGGGAGGAAATGTAGGACTCCCTTGTACTGGACAGAATCGGGTGAAGGTCAAGTTCTTGGCCCGGACCTACTAAAAGAAGCCGAAGATCAAGTAAGGTCAATAAGGGAGAAGCTAAGGGCTACTCAAACTCGGCAAAAGAGCTACGCAGATGTTAGACGTCGAGACCTAGCTTTTGTTCCAGGAGACCAAGTCTACCTCAAAGTGTCACCTCTCAAGGGTATGCAGCGGTTCAGAGTTAGTGGGAAACTTGCTCCAAGATTTATTGGACCCTTTCCAGTCCTTGCCCGAAGGGGTGAAGTAGCCTACAAGTTGGACCTCCCTCCTCAGCTCGCTGGAGTCCACAATGTGTTCCATGTCTCACAGTTGAAGAAATGCTTGCGAGTGCTAGAGGACCAGATGCCTTTAGAAGCTATGGACCTCCAAGAAGACCTCACTTACAGAGAGCACCCCATCAAGATTTTGGACGTGTCAGAGAGAGTTACAAGGAACAAGACCACCAAGCTGTGCAAGGTGCAATGGAGCAACCACTCTGAAGTCGAGGCAACTTGGGAACGTGAAGAGGACCTCAAGAAGGAGTTCCCCACTTGTTCCCTAGCTCGCCTTGAATCTCTGGTCGAGATTCCCTTAAGGGTGAAGGTTTGTAACGCCCCGCTTTCTTTTAAAGTTTCTTGCCCGGTTTTCAAATAAAAGTAACCATTTGGCTTTATTGAGAATCCAAAGCTTAACCTGACGTCTTGAAATCTGGAGAGTTCAATTGGAATTAATTAAGCCTTAATTAAGTTCTTTGTTGGTGTTCCTTGCTGCTTGAGCCTCTCTGTGTGTCCCTCGGTTTGTCTCTTCTCTCTTAACTTCCTTTGTTGGGTTGAATCTCTTTGAGATCCGACCTCTCTCTTATCTCCCTCTGCTCGAACCTCTCCCTTGCTTGGGGTTTTCTGTCAAGGACCCGGCTCGGGTTTGTGTTTCAAAACCTCTTTGGTCCCCCCAAAGCCACGCTTGGTTTTGCTTCTTTGGACCTCCCGTGGACCTCTCCACGCCTCTTGAACCCCCGAGTTCTCTTGGGCTCTCCAGAGTCTCTCGACCTCCCAGCGCCCTTTGGGACCCTCCTAGACCTCCTCGTGGCTATTTGGACCTCCCTTGTGTCCAAATAGACCTCCTCTCAGGCTCGGACTTTTCGTGTCCTTCGGACCTCCTCCGCGCCCTTAAGACCTCCCTTGTTGAGATCTCGCCGCCAGACCTCCCTTGTTGAGATCTCGGCTCAGACCTCCCTTGTTGAGATCTGGCCGCTTAGACCTCCCTTGTTGAGATCTCGCCGCCGGACCTCCCTTGTTGAGATCTAGCTGCTCAGACCTCCCTTGTTGAGATCTAGCCCAGACCTCCCCTTGTTGAGATCTAGCCGCCGACCTCCCTTGTTGAGATCTAGCCGCTTGGACCTCCCCTTGTTAGGATCTCGCCATTAGGACCTCCTCTCGGGAGATCTTAGCCGTCTGTGTCCTCCCTTAGTTGGATCCAAAGGTTCCGACCTCCTTAGGTCCAAGACCTCCGTAGCTCTTGGACCCATCTTTGACTCTCGTGGTCAGACGCTTGAGGCCATGCCTTCTTAACCTTAGGACCATCCGATGTGGTTTGATGGCCCGATCCTAAGGGCACGTTAGTTTGGTCCGAACGTTCCTATCCTTTTTGGGCCGCCCGATTTCAATCGAACGGCTCTGCTTTGCTGCGCGTTTTCCTTGTTTCCAGGACCTCCTCCTGGTTGTTTTGCAATGTAACATCCCAACTGTATAATCAGGGTTTGTTCAAGTATAATTAAGGTGTAGAAATTAAAACTTTTTCTCACACCTTGAAAACCCCTAAACATTCATGTAATTCTTGTCCAAGAGTTGTGTAATCCAAAAACACAAAGCTCTTGTTGACCAAAAGTCAAACTCCTTTTCCTATTATCTTAAATCTTGTGCCAAACATTTGGAAAATATTCTCCTTGGTCCTAAACCTGATGTGGGACCCCTCTGAAAAATATCATGAGTTATAACACTTGTTTGATAAATTTTGGAGGTAGAGCAAATCCTTGAACAACCTTCATGAATTTCCTGAGAAAAATGCATTGCATAATAACCTCTGGAAATTTTATGCAAGGTTAATCTCATTGTCAGCAAGCTCCAGTTAAAATTTCATCAAATTTGGAGTTCATTTGCTATCTCAAATAATTCTGCTAAGTTTCAGCTGTTAAAAACTAAATTTAAAAGCCTACATTGCTCCTTGGGCTAGCCACTTTGCAAAGTTGGTCCAGCCAACCTTGTCCGCACCTCGCCAGACCTCCTCTCCATTTGATCAGTCGCATGACCGTTGGATTTACATCCAACCGCCACGACCTCCTTCATGCGTCAACACCGCAAAGACCTCCTCACCTCACCAGTCATAACCGTTGGATCAAAGATCCACGATCATGACCTCCCTATGTGTTAAATCTCAAAACCTCCACGGGTTGTCAAACCACTAGCCATCCCACCTTGTTGAGGTCGAGCCCTTGGATCCAAGATCCATGGCCATGACCTCCCTCACTGTTAAACTAAGCAAACCTCCCATTTGTTGAGGTCGTAGCTATTGGATCAGATCCACATGCCCACGACCTCCCTCAAAATATCCAACAAGACAAGACCTCCCCTATCTCATGTTGTGCACCATTGATTTGAAATCCACGGCCACGACCTCCTCCTTGTCTTATGCGATCGATCTCCTCACAAGACGTGAGGTCGTTGTTCTTAGATCTAAATCTAAAGGCCATGACCTCCCTTGTGTGTTGCGCAAGCTCAAGACCTCCTTTGCGCCACGTGCAGGCTCAGACCTCCTGCCTTGATCATCACCGTTGGATCAAAATCCAAAGGTCTTGACCTCCTCGTGCTTCACGCAAAGCCTCGCACCTCCCTTGGTTGTGCGCCCTTGGATTTAAATCCTAAGGCCATGACCTCCCCCTCATGTTCTTAAGCCCATGTGCGGTTAAGACCTCACAGGAGGTCCGCACCGTTGGATTGAGATCCAACGCTTTGGACCTCCTAATCCCATTTTCCCACGTGCGCTACACATTAAGGAAATCGGAGGGCCACGACCTCCCCATCCTTGATCGTGTGGCTGGGACCTCCTCCCAGTCATTTGAGCGTAACGGTTCAAAAATGCCATCGGAGGGCTAGGACCTCCCCGTGGGCTTATCCAACGGTCAAAATGACCTCCCCTGTTCTTCTCCTTCCTTGGTCACGCATGCCTGTTCCTGAGCAAGTGAGTTAATGCCCAGCCTGTCCACTGTGTACTTATAACAACTCTTTGTCGACCGCATTAAATGCGTGTCACCTTCCGCCCTTCCCCGTCCATTATTGCACTGCTTGTCGGACCGGAACGAAGATCCCGAACCCTCGTGTTCATACACCAGTCCAGGATTTCCGGTGTACACAGTTACAAAAATGATAACATAACCAAGTCTCGCATTTCATTAGTAGTAAATCAGAGTTCAATACAATTGGGCATGAAGCCAAATAAAGAAGTAAATAACACAGCGGAAGTAAAAAGATAGTAGTAGGCCAGAACGATCCGCCATAGGCAATCGCCCTGGGCGAGCCTAAGCGCTTGTCCTCACCATCCCGATAGAAGTCTTCTCCGAAATTTTGTTGCATAAAGCAAGCATGAGCACAACTACCGTGCTCGCAAGTTACACCCAATATGGAATTTGTAATGCATGCATAAGGTAAACAAAGGATATTGGCGTGGTTATTTTATGAATGTAGCTTTTAGTTCAAATAATCATAATAGATTGCAAGGCCATTTTCATACAAGATTTAAAATCATAATTTAGATGACAATTGAATAATGTGGATAACCTCCAAGAAAGGTGATGGATATCCTCCAATCACAATGGCTAACCGCCTAATTTGCCCTGAGGACTAACCATCCCGAAAACATCTGTTGAAACCATTTTAAAACCAAAACAAATCTAACTCAAAGTGGCTTTGCTAGCATGTCCATGATCATGACGCGCTATTCAATAGTTTCTACTCGCAGAGTTTGTACAGCTTTACCCACACGAGATAATTTGCTCCTTGTGTCGGCCAATCCACGCTTCCTAAGGCGTGACAAAGCAATTATCACGAGGTCGTTATAATGATCTACTCCAAAGTACTCATACCCGCTAAGGTTTCGCTTCCATTGACTATCCATCCTCAGGAGCCCCTCTTGCGCCAGTGGGGCTACTTGTCTAACCAACACCCACTCATACAAAATGGCACTAATATCTACGAGGTAACCCAAATTATTAAGCCAAGTCTTGCCTGCATAAGACGTGTGGTGGTACGGTAGGGCATAGCAAGATGCGGCTCCAAGACCGGTCCTTAATCGACTTGGGCGTCATTCAAAATCAAACCACAGGTGTTAATCCTAACCAGATTAAACCTGCATAAACTCGCACCCACCATTCATCCGTTTTACCAAGTCTAAACCATTTTAGCATTTTGTTTGATTAAACCATCTTTACAAAATTCCCTATGGTAAAACAATACCATAGGTTCAAGTTTAAACAAATTTGTAATGATTTGGCTAAATCCTCCCAAAATCAAAATCATGGTCTAAGCATTTGCTAAGCATTTCCAAACAATTTATCTATGGTGACAAGGATGACATTTCAATATTCAATATTGGCCATACAATGACAGTTGGAATATCTAATCATTTAAACAGAATTTAAAATACTTGAATAAAAGTATGCATGCATTTAATAATTTGAAAACTGAATTTAAATAACTTTAAAATATTAGGGCAAGATGATCAAAGTATAACTTGCCTTCGCTGAAGTCTTGAAATTCTAATTCTTCTAAGAATCAAATTTTAATCGTCAGAATCTAAACATGAAAATACGACAATCAATTGAAATTCAAATAAATACAAGACGATAGTTTAAACTAACTCCAAATAAAATAATTATATTTTATTTGGCTAGATAATAATTTTAGAAGACTTTATAAGTCTGAAACACTAAATTTGGAATTAGGAAATAAAAGATATAAATTTTACAGTTTAAATCTTAAATTTGCAATTTAAATAGTTTCAACTTAAAAATGACAATTTAAACTAATTCCAAATAAACTAATCTTAATTTATTAAGCCAGATAATCTTTTTATAAAATTTTAGAAACTTAATTCACAAAATTTGGAGTTGGAATTCAGATGATATGAATTTTACAAATTTAAATCTAAATTTGGATTTTAAATGAATTTCTAAATTCTAAAATAGGACTAAAATGAACTCCAAAATGATTAATTATATTTTATTTAGTTAGATAATAATTTTCTAAGAGTTTAGCAATTTGAATCATCTAATTTGGAGCTAGGATGAATAAGTTATGAATTTTACAATTTAAATCCTAAATCTGCCTTTTTAATCAATTTCCCGAATTAATTTTCTAAAGGAAAATCTATTAATGCGCAAGGCTGATGTCGTGTGAATTTTCCAGATTTAAAAATAATTTCGACGCTGGGGCCCTTGGGTCGAGGCTGGCTCATATGGACTCGGTCCACGCGCCTTTGGGCTCGAGGGTCTTGAGGTGGTGCGCGCGACTGGCGTGGCTGCCACGAGGCGCCACGTGATTGGCGCCGGCGTGGCGCCGATGTGGTGCTGATTTGGCGCTGGCGTGGCTGAGCGGCGACGGCGACAGCACCGGAACCCATGGTCGCCGGCGCTACAGCGCGCGGCGGCGGGCGACGAGGTGCGCATAAGAAAGAGGAGGAGACGGCGATCTCATGGCGCTCACCCACACGTCGAGGCGAGGACGGAGGCGGCCGGCGACGAGGAAGAAGCGGCGAGGAGCTTCGGTCGTCGTCGAAGTAGTCGTTCCCGAGGTTCTCGGCGGCGTGGATGGGTGCTCGGCCAGAACGACGCGGCGGTGCCGAAGATGTGGTCGGCGGGTCAAGCGGGACGACGGCGCCGGAATCGGAGAAGAATGAAGCTCGGCCGCGGTGAGGAACCTCGAAATCCCTGGCCACGGAGGAGGAGGGAGCAATGGGTGGTGGTGTTGAGTTGCGGTGGAGGCGCACCCGGGTGGCTTTTATAGGGTAGAGGGGCCCGAGGCGGCGAGGATTCGTGGGGTCGTCTTGGCGCTATGGCGTTGTGGCGCACAATGGCAGAAAGAGGAGAGAGGGCGGGGAACCAAGGCGGGGGCGCTGGTCGTGGCGACCGACGTGGAGAAGGCGGGGCGGTTGAGGAGGCACTGCATGAGCTTGGCGAGGGCGCCCATGGCGGCCACGACGCGCTGCCCATGAGAAAGAGGGCGCGGAGGAAGATGGGTGCGATGCCGCGTCGGTTGGAGATCGGGTGGTGGGAGCAGTGTGGGTGGCGTAGGCGTGAGGACCGTCCGATGTGAATCTGACGGTCACTAGGGGTAGGGCAGCAGGCAGGTGAGGTTATGGGCCGAGGCTTTGCCCAATTACTATTTAAGGTTTTATTTTGATTTTCCATTTTAAATAATCTGATTAATTCCTTTTAGACTTAGAAAATAGCAAAAGAGTGCAAAAATTCTACAAAAATTTTATAAATCCTTAGAGACACTTTAGACTTAATAAAATTATTCCCAACTTAAAGTTGGTAATAGATTTTGAAACTAGAATTTATTTTGGCTTCCAACAATTTAAACAATAGTTTTTAAATTGCAGAAAATTCACAAATTCAAACCAGTTTTAGACTCTAACCAAAATTCAAATTTTTGGGCTGTTACAAACCTCCCCCCCCTTAAGGGAATCTCGACCCCGAGATTCGTGGATTGACCGCAAGAAGGTGGGGATAACCATTTTAATATCTTCTTCAAGGCTCCCAAGTGGCTTCACTTTCCGGGTGGTGGCTCCTTGAACTTTGTATGAGCGCATGATCTTGCTCGGGTGACACGCTCTGCGACGTCCAGAATCTTAATTGGTTGCTCCACATATGTGAGGTCCTCTTGAAGCTCAATGCTTTCTAGAGGGGTCTGATCTTCAGGCACTCGAAGGCACTTCTTTAGCTGTGAAACATGGAAGACATTGTGTACAGCGGATAGAGATGCTGGTAGCTCAAGTTGATATGCAACTTCACCTCTTCTTGCCAAAATCTTGTAAGGTCCCACAAATCTGGGTGCGAGTTTTCCTTTGGTTCGGAACCTTCTTACTCCTCGGAGTGGAGTAACTCGAAGATAGACAAAATCTCCTTCTGTAAAGGTCAACTCTCGCCGACGATTATCAGCATAACTCTTCTGTCGGGTTTGAGCTATTTTTAGATGTTCTCTTATTGTTTTAACCTTGCTTTCAGCTTCTTTGATCAACTCCGGTCCAAAGAACTGATGCTCTCCTACTTCATCCCAAAGAAGCGGAGTTCGCATTTTTCGCCATACAAAGCCTCAAATGGGGACATCTGCAGATCGCTTGGTAGCTATTGTTGTCTGAAAATTCCGCATAGGGCGATTCTTGTCCCAACTTTGTCCGTACTCTAAGGCATGAGGCTCAAGCATGTCTTCAAGAATCTGGTTGACTCGTTTCGTCTGCCATCCGTCTGCGGATGATATGCAATCTTGAAATTGAGTCTGGTTCCCAAAGCTTCATGCGAGACTCGCCAAAATCTTGACGTGAATCGTGATCCTCTGGCCGGACACCCATCTTCTTGGGTACTCCGTGCGCATGCACGATCTTGGCCATATACAATTTCGCTAACTTGTCAGATCGTAGGTGGTCTTGACTGGAATAAAGTGAGCTACTTTCGTCAACCGGTCAATTATCACCCAAATGGAATCACATCCCGATTGGGTCCTAGGAAGTCCGGTGATGAAATCCATACCAACTTCTTCCCACTTCCACTCGGGGATCGGTAACGGTTGCAACAAACCTGCTGGTCTTTGATGTTCTGCCTTGACTCGCTGACAAACATCACAACGGGCGACGAACTCAGCAATTTCTCGTTTCATGCTGACCCACCAATATCTTTCCTTTAGATCCTGGTACATCTTGGTACCACCAGGGTGAATGGAATAGGGCGACTCATGAGCTTCCTTCAGAATCGACTGCTTTAAATCCTGCTGATCCGGTACACATATACGGTTTCCAAACCACACTGTTCCTTCCTCATCTTCAGTGAATCCTGGAGCTTTGCCTCTTCTCATATTCTTCTTAATCTCCTTGATATCTTCATCATCTAACTGCTTTTCTCTGATCTGAACCTGAAGTGTTGGTTGAACTTCCAAAGCGTTCACACATCCTTGATCAACAATCTCCAAGTTCGGATGCTTCAATTCTTCATACAACTCGCCGATTCTTGAACTAAGACGGTGTTGCAATACGCCTTTCTACTTAGGGCATCGCAACCACATTTGCCTTGCCAGATGATAGTGAATTCCAAGGTCATAATCCTTTATCAATTCTAACCATCTTCTCTGCTTCGGAGATTAAGGTCGTGTGTGAAGATGTACTTTGACTCTTATGATCCGTGAAAACCTCACGGTGTTACCGATAAGATAATGCCGCCAGATCTTCAATGCGTACAATCGCCGCTAACTCAAGATCATGAGTTGGGTAATTCCTTCATGCGGCCTCAATCGACGGATGCATAAGCTACTGACTTTGCCCTCTTGCATCAAGATACGCCCAAGCCCTTGACGAGATGCATCGCAAAAATCACAAAATCCTTATGAATATCCGTAGGACCAATACAGTCTTGAAACTAATCTCGTCTTCGGTTCTTGGAAACTTTGCTCACAAGCATCCGTCCAATCAAATTTCTTCTCCTTCTTGAAGTGGAGTCATTGGTCTTGCTATCTTGGAAAAACCTTCAATGAATCTGCGATAATACCCGCCAATCCAAGGAAGCTTCTCACATCCGTGATGACTTGGGTTGTTTCCAATCCATTACCGCTCGACTTTGATCGATCTATCAACTCCTCCTGCGGACACAATATGTCCAAGGAATGCCATTCGACTTAGCCAAAATTCGCACTTGCTGAATTTGGCATAAAGTCGGTGCTCTCTCGAAGTTTTCCCAAAATTATCCTGAGATGGTCCTCATGTTCTTCTTCATTCTTTGAATAGATAAGAATGTCATCGATGAAAACAACCACAAACTTATCCAAGAATTCCATGAACACTTTGTTCATCATATTCATGAAATAAGCAGGGGCGTTTGTCAAACCGAAAGACATTATCAGAACTCAGATAGTCCATATCTCGTGGTGAAAGCTGTCTTCGGGATATCTTCTGGTCTAATCTTTAGTTGGTGATAACCAGATCTCAAATCAATCTTCGAGAAGACACTTGCTCCTTTCAGTTGATCGAACGGATCATCAATCCTAGGTAACGGATACTTATTCTTGATTGTCACCTCATTGAGCGATCTGTAATCCACACACATCCTCATGCTGTTGTCTTTCTTCTTGACAAATAATACGGGTGCTCCCCAAGGTGATGAACTTGGCCGAATATATCCCTTGCTCCGCAACTCTTCAACTGTTTCTTCATCTCGCCAATTCATTGGCGGCATTCTCAGAAGGTCGCCGAGATTGGAGCGGTTCTCGACTAAGTCAATTAAGAACATGACGTACCTATCCGGTGGCATGCCGGGTAGATCATCAGGAAAAACATCCGGGAATTCTTGCACTACTGGTATATCTTCAAGCTTTAACTCCTTCAGGCTGGTCAGTATGGAACTTCCATTGGTACAGGTCTTGGGCTTGAATTCAACTGTGACTCCTTCCTCATTGGTGAGGGTAATAGACCTATTGGCACAATCTATCCGCCCTTGATTCTTGGCTAGCCAGTCCATTCCAAGTATTACATCCAGACCTTGAGAATGCAGGACTATTAAGTCCGCCATGAAGGAAACTCCGGATATCTCCAGGGTAAGATTCGGGCATAGAGAACTAGTTCTCATTTCCGAGCCCGGGGAATGGATTATCATAGGGTTATTTAATGGAGAAATAGGTAACCCATTTTTGCCCACAAACTTATTGGATACAAAAGAATGCGAAGCTCCGAAATCAAACAGAACTGATGCAGGTATCATATTAACGAGAAACGTACCAAGGACGACATCTGGTGCTGCCTGAGCTTCCTCTGCTGTGACGTGGTTCACACGTCCCTTCGTGAACTGGCCCGCTGTGAGACCCTTAATTATTGGGATTGTGCCGAATTATAATTATACTGATAGCATAATTCTTAATTAAGGAACAGTGTAATGTCCTTAATAAAGATCATACTAGAAGCATAATCATAACAAGTAACAATCCAACAATTAGGTTCCGGATATATGTCATGCAATAGTTCCTGTGATTAGTGACTATTAGCATATATCATTAATCAACATTGCATCAATCACATAGAAGTCATACATTCACATAATTATACATTAATAATTACATCTCCATTTCAGTTGCTACAGTACCAGGTTGCTACAGATACCGAAATATGAACAGATGACCTTGGGTCATTTACAAAAAGAGTAACAAATGAAACGAAAAGATAAAAACAAAACCACCAATGGCCCCATCATCCCGCAGCTATTGCGTGGAGAATAAAACTAGCGCTACTCGTTAGCGCCACCCGATCGGCGCTAACGGGCATCTCATAAAGATATCCATCCTCACCGCAACAAGAGGTTTATAAAACCCCGAGTACTAAAGGTACTCAAAGAAGACTTACACAAACTAATAAAAGAAAGTGGTTGTTAGAACCTATACAATGGAATAGAAAGTATATATGCATAAGGTTGACAACTGAAGGTTTAAATGGTTCAGTTTGCATAAAGCGATACATCTTAACCTACAATTGCTATATTTTGATAAAGCAGTTTTAACAAATTGATTTGGACTAAAACAAAGTGAATAAGTGTAATTGTAAACATAAACAAGAATAAGAATAAATAACATCTCACGATTAATTGTACAGAACAATCATCATGCCGAACCAATTCCCAAAGCCCAAAATTAGAATAACTTCTATACAGGTGACATCAATCCAAGCGTTGTCCAGAATCGTGGACACGGCTATTGAATAGTTTTAACCTGCAGGGTGTACATCTTTACCCACACGACTTAGTTAGCCCGTAAGCCCCGTGATAATAGCACACCGCCTTTGGTATGCGGTAGGGTAAACTAAGATTTGGTATTTTTCAACAAGTTAACACTATTGAGTTGGATGACCCATGTGAAATTAATCCCGCTTAAACCAGACTGATAGCATACATTCAACCGGGGTTCACATGTTGTACCGGGAATGCCGACCCAATCAATTAAATGCAAACTCGTGTTAGCCACACATATTACACCGCAATCGGGGCCCTGAAGGAACGTACATGCGATGTAACACATCTACGCCCTTACCCATCTAAGAACATCTGATATCAATATAAGCTCCACATGGCATACGACACGGCCCGAAGACTTAAGCATCTATGCCATATGAAATCAATACACATGTCCTTACTCTCTGTATCCAACTCAATAATATTAACCCTTTACTTAACCAAACAATACCATACACTGCGTGTGGAAGTACGTTGGGGCTCGAATTGGGCCGTCAGAGTTCGGTCCTTAATCAACCCAGACAAGACATCCACATTTCCCATTCTCGTGCACAGAGCACCATCACTAGCATCCACTTGTCCAGATTTGAATTGATTGATAACAGATTGAAACATTTCCAAATCAAATAAACTGAACAAAGATCAAAATAAGTATAAATCATTTGTTATTCCCAAGTCGACAAGCTAAGCTTGCCAAACTCTAACGCTCTAGGACTGCATGGCTAACAAAAGTGAAAATTAAATATAATAACATCACAAGCTACCTTAGGTTGAGTGTATGATATAATTCAAGATAATCCACAAGTTCAGGTATAACTACCTAAGAACAGAGCACAAATAAATTTTTAGAAATTTGCATGCAAGGTCACTTTGATTTTAGAATTCTAAAGTTCAAAAGATTAGGTTCAACATGGTGCGAGAGAGGAAGCTTGCCTTGATAGTAGTATATAACCTCTTGCTCAGGTTCTTGAGGTTCAACAAAAGATTCAACTAACTCAGAAGAACCAGAATCTAAAAGAAGATAAAAGAATTTCAATAAACAAAGGAGAAACAGAGAACAGGATGCAAAAGAATGTATGATCAATTGATAATGCATAGGTAATAGTATGCTTAGGTTATAGCTAATTTATTAAGAATAATAACCCATCTAATATATACTGACAGTAGTTATCCAGATTTTTAGATTTAGATATGTAGCTATAGTATCAGGTTTTATGTACTAAATCAGGACAGTTGTAATTAATTCAATTATTTAGCTTAGTTGCATACAAATGGGATACTGGATGCTAGTTAAGTATACAAAAGTCAGTGCTATAATCTAAGGGGTATTTAATATTTATAAAAAGCAGTTTTAAGGATTTAGCTTTTTGCTATTATTGTTGTTGGTTTGGACAATAACCCAAAACAGTAAAAATACTTTATTCCTTTCTCGTTAACTTGGGAGCTACACAATCGAAGGACTTAAATAAAGGTTAAAGTTGACAGGACGTAATAAATACCATAACCCTCTCATGCCGATCTAACATGGTCAACTATAGAAGATAAGGCAAAATGGACTCTTTGTCGGCTGAGTTGACAATAGCGTAAAGAAAATGTTTATACTAAAGAGGCTCTAGTAATCATATTAACCACAATGGAGGTCTAATGTTACTAGGGTTTCTCTTAGGATCTAACAATTTAAGATCTTGGTATGAAAAAAAATCTAAAGTTTTTGAAAACGATAAGAAAGACCGAAAAGTTAAAATATAACTTTCGGTTAAAGAAAGGTTGAAGCATCACATGATCGGTGAGTGATGTTCTTAAAGAGCTTATAATGATATGAAGCAAAATGTAGACTTACCACTAGAGTTTAGAAAGAAAAGATTAGTTCAAGGTTAAGATAGTAAAGATTCAACTTTAATCTTTGATCCGCACAAAAGAGAAAATGATGTATCTAAGATGAAAAGGCCATCAGTCACTTTCTTGATGGAAAAAGATGGACTTAACTCACCCAGATGAAGTTTTCACCAAGGTGATGCCCCACGGTTGAAGTTGACCAAGAAAATGACCTTAAACCCAACCTACAAGAAATGCCCAAAATCATATTAGTATGTGATTTAGGCTTTCTTGAAGTTGAGCAAGATAGAAGAACAAGAATGCTTCTTCGTGAAGGAGGACAAGGTCAGGAGGCTCTTTCTTTGGTCAACAATGGCAGAGAGAAAAGAACTAGGGTTTATATAGGATAAGGTCCTCTGACAACCGAGAATTCTCTAGAATGGGTTGAGGTGGCATTAAGGATAGATATTTGAGAAAAATATCACCCAATTCATTGTACACTATCTCCAATTCAAGTGTGAATGGTACTTACGGTGTACTGTGAGGAGATGAAGCAAAGTTGTGCCACTTCCATGTGGGTCCCGATGGCAAACACACCATGCGGCCCGCAAAGAAGTCCAATTGCACACCACCGCTCGATTTCATTTGATTGGCTGCGATTTAGAGGCTACAATGCATCAAACGGTATTGAGAGATCTCGACCGTGCGATTCGCATGAAGGGCCACGATCCACGCGTTCAGAAGCGGTCCGATCGTCCTAATCCATATGGACCGTCCGATTCTAAATAACGACGCGATTGCGGGCGCCAGAGCTGGTCCGACGGCCTGCCGATTAGGATCGCGGATTTAAATCCAACGGCCGCTTCAATGGGACACGCGTCAAAGCTTTGCAACGCGGTCAATACGAACGTTGGATTTAGATCCAACGGTTGACGCCACAGAAAAAAAGATCTCGTAACAGATCCGGATCGATGTCAGAGGATTTCAATCCAACGGTGGAAATTGACTTGCGTGTTTGGGATGACCCGCACAGTTTGCAAATCTCAGCCGTTGGCAAGGAAATCAACGGCTCACAAGCAACGGAAGCAGCGGAGTGCAGCAGACGTGACTGCCGGATCAAACGCACCAGTTCGGGTCTCATAAAGGTTTCGAGCAGGTTTAGACCGAGAGGTTTGACCTGGTTTGATTCAAAATTTCAATTGGTTTGATGGGTTGTTTAAATAGCAAATAAATTTATAAAATTATGAAATTTTGTAGAATTGCTCTTTGGGATGATGTATTTCCCAAATAAATTTTTTAAAATCACCGCTTCTTCTTTATAAATACATAAATAATTCAATTAAACTAATTAAGGTTTATTTAAAGACAAATATTTTTATGAATATCAAAATAATTTCTAAAAATTCAACAAAAATTATTTTTGGCCAATATAATTTATCTGATTTTCAATTAAAATAATTCCCAATCATAATACCAACATTGGATGGTATTTCCTTCTAAAATTTTTATCAAGTTGGAATTATAATTAAAATTTTTGGGAAAATAGTTTACAACATGTTACCTAATTTGCTAATTTGAACAGTAATGACATGAACAGTGCTTCATTACTGTATATTAGGGTTGGGGCTGTTACAAACCTACCTCCCTTAAGAAAATCTCGTCCCGAGATTTCTTATAATTCAGAAGTTGGACAAAGATGAAGTTGCAATGATGTTCTTTAGGAACATAACATCAGTTGTCTTTATTTCTTTCAAAGATAGAAAAGAAATTTTTACATAACAACATAGTGCCGTTATTACAACTTATGTTACATTGCTTTGTTTAACCTTGCCTTTCTTGATTCAAAGGCAAGTATTAAACAGCAAAAAGGTGGGGGTGCTCGATTCTCATCAGATCTTCACGCTCCCAAGTGGCTTCATCTTCGGAATGATTAGCCCACTGAATTTTTAAGAACTTGACAGTGCGATTTCTTGTCCTACGTTCCATTTCGTCGAGGATACGACCGTTGTTCTTGATATGAAAGATCCGGTTGCAGATCAAGATTCTCATAAGTAGTGGCCTCGGTGGGAACACGAAGGCACTTCTTTAATTGAGAAACATGAAAGGTATCATGAACTGCCGACCACGTGTCGGGAAGTTCCAATTGATACGCCACGGCCCCTCGCTTTGCGATGATTCGGAAAGGTCCGATATAACGAGGTGCTAGTTTTCCTTTCACCTGAAAGCGATGAGTACCTTTCATCGGCGACACTTTAAGATAGACATAATCATCTATTTCAAAGCTTAGCTCACGACGTCGATGATCGGCATAGCTCTTCTGACGAGACTGGGCAGTTTTCAAACGGTCTCGAATTAGACGAACTTGTTCCAATTGATACGCCACGGCCCCTCGCTTTGCGATGATTCGGAAAGGTCCGATATAACGAGGTGCTAGTTTTCCTTTCACCTGAAAGCGATGAGTACCTTTCATCGGCGACACTTTAAGATAGACATAATCATCTATTTCAAAGCTTAGCTCACGACGTCGATGATCAGCATAGCTCTTCTGACGAGACTGGGCAGTTTTCAAACGGTCTCGAATTAGACGAACTTGTTCTTCAGCTTCCAAAACCAAGTCTGGGCCAAAGAACGGTCTTTCACCAGATTCTGACCAATTCAATGGAGTCCTACAAGCTCTTCCATACAAGGCTTCAAAAGGTGACATTTGAATACTTGCTTGGTAGCTATTATTGTAGGAAAACTCCACATCTGAGCAAAGATTTCTCCCAATTCTTGCCATATGCTAAAACACGTGCTCTCGTAAGATCTTCCATTATTTGATTCACCCTTTCGGTTTGACCATCGGTGCGAGGATGATAGCGATCTTTGAAGGATAATTCAGTTCCCATTGCTTGATGAAGACAATTCCAAAATGGGAAGTGAATTGAGATCCTGATGCCAAACAATAACTTTAGGAACACCGTGGAGACAAACAATCCTAGCAATATACTGACTCGATAGTTGCTTGCCATTGAAATTGGTTCTAACAGAAGGAAATGAGCCACTTTCGTTAGTCGATCAATTATGACCCATATGGCATCAAATCCATTACGGGACTTGGGAAGCCGGTAACAAAATCCATACCGACTTCTTCCCATTTCCATTGTGGAATAGGCAAAGGTGAAGGGTACCAAAGAGGTTTCAAGTGCTCGGCTTTAACTCTTTGGCAAATATCACATTCAAAGAACATATCTTGAGCAATTTGCCTTTTCATTTTGCTCCACCAAAATGTTTTCTTTAAGTCTGGTACATCTTAGTACTTCCAGGATGTAATGAAAACTTGGAACTATGAGCCTCTTTAAGAATTAGCTCTTTCAGGTGGATATGAGGGTACAACCGACGATTGCGATAGCGAATGGTACCACGAGCATCTTCGTAAAATTCATTGGCTTTACTGTGCCTTCATGTTTTCTTTGATCTCGCTACCTCAAAGATCGTTTTCGGGCCTCCGAATCTGATCTTCGAGTGTTGACTTTACTTCCAAAGTAGCAAGAAATCCATCTTGACCATTTCGAGACTTAAGCTACCGAAGTCAAGACATAAACTCTTAGTCAAAGGAATTGTGGATAAGCAATTGCACTTTGTGACTTCGCTAGAGCATCACCACAACATTGGCTTTGCCAGATGGTAATGAATACCCATATCGTAGTCTTTGATCAATTCAAGCCATCTTCTTTGTCTCATATTCAGTCAACTTGAGCGAATATGTATTTGTGCTCTTATGATCAAGATAGATTTATAACGATTGCCGAGAAGGTAATGTCGCCAAATCTTTAATGCATGGACTATCACGCCAATTCGTGTCATGGGTAGGATAATTAACCTCATGAGGTCAGAATCGCCTAGATGCATATGCCACAACTCGGCCCTCTTGCATAAGCACACACCAAGTCCACGGCGAGATGCATCACAATAGATATCAAAATTTTATGGATATCCGGAAGAGTGAGAACAGAGCTTCATCAGAGCTTTTCAAGAGTCAAAATTTTCACAATCCATCGACCAAAAGAATTTGTTATCTTTCTTCAAAAGTCGAGTCGATTGGTCCGGAAATCTTGGAAAAGTTTTCAATGAACCTACGGTAATATCCTCGCAAGTCCAAGGAAACTTCAATTTGAGGAACATTTTTGGGTCGCTTCGCCTAGTACATCTTGCACTTTTGTGGGGTCAATCGTAATACCTCCTTCGGATAATACATGACCCGAAATGCAACTTGCTTGAGCCGTAAAGCACACTTGCTAAATTTGGCATACTGGTGATGCTTCATGAAGTGTATCTAGCACAAGTCTCAAATGATGCTCATGCTCTTCATCGACTTGGAGTAGATAAGAATGTCGTCAATAAACACAACAACAAACTTATCCAAGAAATCCATGAATACTTGAATTCATTAGATTCATGAAATAAGGTGAGCATTGGTTAGACCAAAGGACATAACAAAGATACTCGTATAATCCATAACGAGTAGAGAATCTTTTTTAGGAATATCCTCGCCTAACCTTGATCCGATGATAGCCCGATCGTAAATCAATCTTAGAAAAGACACGGGCTCCGATCAAGCTGGTCAAATAGATCATCAATTCGGGCAGAGGATACTTATTCTTGATAGTAACCTCATTTAATGGACGGTAATCTACACACATCCGTAATGTCTGGTCTTTCTTTTTGACAAAGATGGCGGGCATCCCCAGGTAAGGAACTCCGTCGAATGAAACCTTTGTCAAGCAATTCTCCAAGGCTGTTTCTTCAATTCAAACAGCTCATTGGAAGGCATGCGATAAGGTCTTCTCGAAATGGGAGCGAAGATCAGGACTAGTTCAATCACAAACTCTACTTCCCGATCAGGTGGCATACCAGGAAGTTCTTCAGGAAAGACATCCTGATATTCACATACTACTGGTACTGACTCTAAGGTAGGAGTGATATCAGCTTTCAATGCACCAAGGTGGGAATGGACTGCTCTAGGTTGAAAGATGACTGAAAGGCCGTTTTTATTAGTGAGGGATATAGCTCTCTGGGCACAATTAATTTGACCAAAATTTTTGGACAGCCAGTCCATACCCAGAATGACATCTATCCCTTTAGAGTTTATCACAATTAGGTCACCCAAAAGTCTACCCTTCAATATTAATGTTGACATTTAGGCAAATTTGATCACCATGAATCTTGAGCGGTGAGTGAATAATATGAGGTGGATGAAGCGGATGCATGACTAATCGATGTTGAGTAGCAAACCGCCTACTAATAAAGAATGGGATGCTCAGAGTCAAATAAAACAAAGAGCTGAACTGAAATTAACTAGGAGCATACCAAGGATAACCTCAGTGCCTTACCGCTTCTTCAAGAATAATTGATTCACGCGTCATGACAGAACAGATCGGGCTTAACAATTGCCTTTGGGGAAGGTGCGGTCGCCTGTAAGCCGGAGTGGTCAACCGGTGGTAATCCTTTGCCTTAGCAAAGAACCGATTAGCTTAAATGTCGGGACGACCACAATGATAACATATCACCCCCGGACCGACATTGCCAGCAGTAGGTGGCCTGTGTCCACTAGGTCGGGACTGTCCAGTAGATGGCGGTGGACGAAAAGCAAATACCGGCACCCTGGGTGGAGCTGGAACTGGTGCTCGGAAAGATTGAGGTTGCCACAGTCGCGGTCTAACTGAACGACCACTATATGTGAACTGAGTGGTCTTATGCCGCTTCGGTGAATCTTCCAAGGCTTTACTCTTTGTTTCAGCAATTATGGCTTTGTCCACCAGGTGTTGGAAGTTTCTGAAGTCTTGTATTGCCAATGCTAACTGCAATTCTTCAGATAGCCCATTCATGAAACGGTTTCGACGACGAGTGTCAGTCGAAACATCGTCAGGGGCATACCGAGCAAGGAAATTAAATTCATGAAGATACTCGGTCACTGACTTTCGCCCTTGTTTGAGAGCGAGGAATTCCTGCTGCTTGAGCATCATCACTCCCTCAGGAATATGGGCTTCGCGAAAAGCCTCCATGAACTCAAGCCAGGTGGGAGCATGTCCGGTGGGTTGGATGGCCAGATAATTATCCCACCAATTACTAGCTGGTCCAGTCAGCTGGTAGCTAGCATATAAGACCTTCTCCCTTTCAGAACATTGGGCAATAGTCAGCTTCTTTTCAATTTCCCGAAGCCAATCATCCGCCTCCAATGGATCTCGAATCGAGAACACCGGCGGGTTAGTTATTTGAAAGTCACGAGACTACCTCGCCCATGTTGAACTCCGCCGACCGGTGGTGTCGAGTAGCGGAGGTATTACGCATAATCTGCTCCAATATGCGCTGCTCGATCCATGCGGTTGCGCCAATTTGCATGAGCACGCCCGCCATAGTCGGTGGTGGAGGAAGATCCTCTTCCGACGACCACTTTGTGGACCATGGGATCCGGAGGGTCACCGCTCTCCCCGAGTTTGGAGAACAGGGTGGAAAACCTCTCCTCTTGTTGTGTTCGCGATCGAGTGGTTGGTCTGTCATCCTGCCATATAATGGTTAACAACATAACAAGGATACACTCGTGCTAACACATACAAGATTAGGAGATAGAAATTAATTAAATACTAAACCTAAGCATGCAAGATGTCATGGTATGCAACCAATTAACACCAAAATAACACCAAGCCGAGTACTGACAAAAGGGCAAGATTACTTTATTAACACATTAAGTCCAATACACATGTCAACCACTACAATACCAAGTTCCAAAATACAAAAGTTAGTACCCAAAGATTTATACAAAACATAGGCCGACTATTTCACAATATTTATTACACAATACTACCTATTACACAACTAAGGCGAATCTCACATTCAGCCCCTAAGTGTAGTCACACGGTTAAAATTCATCGGAAACTCATTTAACATATGAGCTCCTAGTGAACCCGTATCTATGGGATCCCTAGGACCGATAAGACAGTAGGGGAACCTAGCAAAGAAATGATGTCCACCTGTGGTGTGTAGGGCGCCGAAAGCGAGGAAATCCAGCAGACATTCGTGCCTGACGACACTGACCAAGGACTGGAACAAGCCCCTGCACCTCTGGAAGTCGCAATCCCTGTGGTACGGTGGCAGCTGGAGGGATCTCATTGTTGCCATAAAGCACGTTACGAGGAACGCAGTTCGTGGCAACACCAAGCCTCAAATATTCACGTGCCTCGTGCGCATTTATTGGCGGGTTTCCCATAACTCGCACACGAGACAGTGATAGGTTTGGTCCATGATACGGACCAACCTCGCTAACTCGCGTACATATGGGTCCTCTCCGAACTGAATCTCATCAAACGTAATCACATCCGACCTAGGGCCATGTTTCGGGAAGTGTACATAGGGTGGCTGAGACAACTCCACGATCATGACGAAGGAGGCCCATCATCCCACGCCAGACTTCTGCATGACCATAGACTCGGAAGTGGCACGACGCGGATCTGAAGAAGGAACACTACCCACCACCGCTGGCGATCACATTAATGATAGCTTGGTATTCTTCCATACCAGACCTCGGTCTCGACGGTAGATGGCATATTCGCCGACACGTGAAATTAGCACGCCACATCATATCAAGTATAGCCGAAACCCATCCACTTCTTCGCTCGAGTCTCCTTGATCGATACCGACCACTCATCTGAGAGAAAGACAAGGTAGATAAGAGACTAATCTTGAAAAATCCAGCGTAAAGGTGGATAAGAATTGATACTAAAAGAAGATAAGGAATAAAAGATAGCAGACTTAGATCTTTTAAAAATTAATTTAAGTTAAAATAATGCCACAGAGACTCACTAAAGGTGACAACCATGCTAATTCTATTCTACAGGCAACCGTATGCTCGATACTGTATTTGTGAGACCCTTAATTATTGGGATTGTGCCGAATTATAATTATACTGGTAGCATAATTCTTAATTAAGGAACAGTGTAATGTCCTTAATAAAGATCATACTAGAAGCATAATCATAACAAGTAACAATCCAACAATTAGGTTCCGGATATATGTCATGCAATAGTTCCTGTGATTAGTGACTATTGCATATATCCTTAATCAACATTGCATCAATCACATACAAGTCATACATTCACATAATTATACATTAATAATTACATCTCCAATTTCAGTTGCTACAGTACCAGGTTGCTACAGTACCGAATATGAACAGATGACCTTGGGTCATTTACAAAAAGAGTAACAATGAAACGAAAAGATAAAAACAAAACCACCAATGGCCCCATCATCCCGAGCTATTGCGTGGAGAATAAAACTAGCGCTACTCGTTAGCGCCACCCAGATCGGCGCTAACGGGCATCTCATAAAGATATCCATCCTCACCTGCAACAAGAGGTCATAAAACCCTGAGTACGAAAGGTACTAAAGAAGACTTACACAAACTAATAAAAGAAAGTGGTTGTTAGAACCTATACAATGGAATAGAAAGTATATATGCATAAGGTTGACAATGAAGGTTTAAATGGTTCAGTTTGCATAAAGCGATACATCTTAACCTACAATTGCTATATTTTGATAAAGCGGTTTTAACAAATTGATTTGGACTAAAACAAAGGAATAAGTGTAATTGTAAACATAAACAAGAATAAGAATAAATAACATCTCACGATTAATTGTGCGTAACAATCATCATGCCGAACCAATTCCCAAAGCCCAAAATTAGAATAACTTCTATACAGTGACATCAATCCAAGTTGTTGTCGTAATCGTGGACACGGCTATTCGAATAGTTTTAACCCTGCAGGGGTGTACATCTTTACCCACACGACTTAGTTAGCCCGTAAGCCCCCAGGATAATAGCACACTGCCTTTGGTATGCCGGCCGGGTAAACTAAGATTTGGTATTTTTCAACAAGTTAACACTATTGAGTTGGATGACCCATGTGAAATTAATCCCGCTTAAACCAGACTGATAGCATACATTCAACCGGGGTTCACATGTTGTACCGGGAATGCCGACCCAGTCAATTAAATGCAAACTCGTGTTAGCCACACATATTACACATGATCGGGGCCTCAAGGAACGTACATGCGATGTAACACATCTACGCCTTACCCATCTAAGAACATCCGATATCAATATAAGCTCCACATGGCATACGACACGGCCCAAGACTTAAGCATCTATGCCATATGAAATCAATACACATGTCCTTACTCTCAGTATCCAACTCAATAATATTAACCCTTTACTTAACCAAACAATACCATACCTTTGCGTGTGGAAATGCGTTAGGGCTCGAATTGGGCCGTCGAGTTCAGTCCTTAATCAACCCGCATAAGACATCCACATTTCCCATTCTCGCACAGAGCACCATCACTAGCATCCACTTGTCCAGATTTGAATTGATTGATAACAGATTGAAGCATTTCCAAATCAAATAAACTGAACAAAGATCAAAATAAGTATAAATCATTTGTTATTCCCAAGTCGACAAGCTAAGCTTGCCAAACTCTAACGCTCTAGGACCTGCATGGCTACAAAAGTGAAAATTAAATATAATAACATCACAAACTACCTTAGGTTGAGTGTATGATATAATTCAAGATAATCCACAAGTTCAGGTATAACTACCTAAGAACAGAGCACAAATAAATTTTAGAAATTTGCATGCACAAGGTCTTTGATTTTAGAATTCTAAAGTTCAAAAGATTAGGTTCAACATGGTGCAGAGAGGAAGCTTGCCTTGATAGTAGTATATAACCTCTTGCTCAAGTTCTTGAGGTTCAACAAAAGATTCAACTAACTCGTAAGAACCGTAATCTAAAAGAAGATAAAAGAATTTCAATAAACAAAGGAGAAACAGAGAACAGGATGCAAAAGAATGTATGATCAATTGATAATGCATAGGTAATAGTATGCTTAGGTTATAGCTAATTTATTAAGAATAATAACCCATCTACTATATAACGACAAGAGTTATCCGATTTTTAGATTTAGATATGTAGCTATAGTATCGTGTTTTATGTACTAAATCGGAGATGCTTGTAATTAATTCAATTATTTAGCTTAGTTGCATACAAATGGGATAATCGGATGCTAGTTAAGTATACAAAAGTCAGTGCTATAATCTAAGGGGTATTTAATATTTATAAAAAGCAGTTTTAAGGATTTAGCTTTTTGCTATTATTGTTGTTGGTTTGGACAATAACCCAAAACAGTAAAAATACTTTATTCCTTTCTGGTTAACTTGGGAGCTACACAATCGAAGGACTTAAATAAAGGTTAAAGTTGACAGGACGTAATAAATACCATAACCTCTCATGCCGATCTAACATGGTCAACTATAGAAGATAAGGCAAAATGGACTCTTTGTCGGTTGAGTTGACAATAGCGTAAAGAAAATGTTTATACTAAAGAGGCTCTAGTAATCATATTAACCACAATGGAGGTCTAATGTTACTAGGGTTTCTCTTAGGATCTAACAATTTAAGATACTGGTATGAAAAAAAAATCTAAAGTTTTTGAAAACGATAAGAAAGACCGAAAAGTTAAAATATAACTTTCCAGTTAAAGAAAGGTTGAAGCATCACATGATCGGTGAGTGATGTTCTTAAAGAGCTTATAATGATATGAAGCAAAATGTAGACTTACCACTAGAGTTTAGAAAGAAAAGATTAGTTCAAGGTTAAGATAGTAAAGATTCAACTTTAATCTTTGATCTGCACAAAAGAGAAAATGATGTATCTAAGATGAAAAGGCCATCACCACTTTCTTGATGGAAAAGATGGACTTAACTCACCCAGATGAAGTTTTCACCAAGGTGATGCCCCACGGTTGAAGTTGACCAAGAAAATGACCTTAAACCCAACCTACAAGAAATGCCCAAAATCATATTAGTATGTGATTTAGGCTTTCTTGAAGTTGAGCAAGATAGAAGAACAAGAATGCTTCTTTGTGAAGGAGGACAAGGTCGGGAGGCTCTTTCTTTGGTCAACAATGGCAGAGAGAAAAGAACTAGGGTTTATATAGGATAAGGTCCTCTGCACAACCGAGAATTCTCTAGAATGGGTTGAGGTGGCATTAAGGATAGATATTTGAGAAAAATATCACCCAATTCACTGTACACTATCTCCAATTCGTGTGAATGGTACTTACGGTGTCTGAGGAGGAGATGAAGCAAAGTTGTGCCACTTCCATGTGGGTCCCGATGGCAAACACACCATGGCCTTCATGAGAAGTCCAATTGCATGACCACCGCTCGATTTCATTTGATTGGCTGCGATTTAGAGGCTACAATGCAATCAAACGGTATTGAGAGATCTGGACCGTGCGATTCGCAATGAAGGGCCACGATCCACGCTGCTCAGAAGCGGTCCGATCGCCCTAATCCATATGGACCGTCCGATTCTGATAACGACGCGATTGCGGGCGCCAGAGCTGGTCCGACGGCCCGTCGATTAGGATCGCGGATTTAAATCCAACGGCCGCTTCAATGGGACACGCGTCAAAGCTTTGCAACGCGGTCAATACTTTAACGTTGGATTTAGATCCAACGGTTGACGCCACAGAAAAAAAAGATCTCGTAACGATCCGGATGCGTCGTCAGAGGATTTCAATCCAACGGTGGAAATTGACTTGCGTGTTTGGGATGACCCGCACGGTTTGTAAATCTCACCGTTGGCAAGGAAATCAACGGCTCACAAGCAACGGGAAGCGCGGTGCTACAGCGACGTGACAAGGCGGATCAAACGCACCAGCCGGGTCGCTCATAAAGGTTTCGAGCGGTTTAGACCGAGAGGTTTGACTGGTTTGATTCAAAATTTCAATTGGTTTGTGGGTTGTTTAAATAGCAAATAAATTTATAAAATTACGAAATTTTGTAGAATTGCTTTCGATGATGTATTTCCCAAATAAATTTTTTTAAATCATCGCTTCTTCTTTATAAATACATAAATAATTCAATTAAACTAATTAAGGTTTATTTAAAGACAAATATTTTTATGAATATCAAAATAATTTCTAAAAATTCAACAAAAATTATTTTTGGCCAATATAATTTATCGATTTTCAATTAAAATAATTCCCAATCATAATACCAACATTGGATGGTATTTCCTTCTAAAATTTTTATCAAGTTGGAATTATAATTAAAATTTTTGGGAAAATAGTTTACAACATGTTACCTAATTTGTTAATTTGAACAAGAATGACATGAACAAAGGCTTCATTATCAGATATTAGGGTTGGGGCTGTTACAAACCTACCTCCTTAAGAAAATCTCGTCCGAGATTTCTTATAATCGAAGTTGGACAAAGATGAAGTTGCAATGATATTCTTTAGGAACATAACATCAGTTGTCTTTATTTCTTTCAAAGATAGAAAAGAAATTTTTACATAACAACATAGTGCCGTTATTACAACTTATGTTACATTGCTTTGTTTAACCTTGCCTTTCTTGATTCAAAGGCAAGTATTAAACAGCAAAAAGGTGGGGGTGCTCGATTCTCATCAGATCTTCACGCTCCCAAGTGGCTTCATCTTCGGAATGATTAGCCCACTGAATTTTTAAGAACTTGACAGTGCGATTTCTTGTCCTACGTTCCATTTCGTCGAGGATACGCACTGGTTGTTCTTGATATGAAAGATCCGGTTGCAGATCAAGATTCTCATAAGTAGTGGCCTCGGTGGGAACACGAAGGCACTTCTTTAATTGAGAAACATGAAAGGTATCATGAATTGCCGACCACGTGTCGGGAAGTTCCAATTGATACGCCACGGCCCCTCGCTTTGCGATGATTCGGAAAGGTCCGATATAACGAGGTGCTAGTTTTCCTTTCACCTGAAAGCGATGAGTACCTTTCATCGGCGACACTTTAAGATAGACATAATCATCTATTTCAAAGCTTAGCTCACGACGTCGATGATCGGCATAGCTCTTCTGACGAGATCGGTTTTCAAACGGTCTCAATTAGACGAACTTGTTCCAATTGATACGCCACGGCCCTCGCTGCGATGATTCGAAAGGTCCGATATAACGAGGTGCTAGTTTTCCTTTCACCAAAGCGATGAGTACCTTTCATCGGCGACACTTTAAGATAGACATAATCATCTATTTCAAAGCTTAGCTCACGACGCCGATGATCAAGATAGCTCTTCCGACGAGATCAGGCGTTTTCAAACGGTCTCGAATTAGACGAACTTGTTCTTGACTTCCAAAACCAAGTGCAGGCCAAAGAACGGTCTTTCACCGATTTGACCAATTCAATGGAGTCCTACAAGCTCTTCCATACAAGGCTTCAAAAGGTGACATTTGAATACTTGCTTGGTAGCTATTATTGTAGGAAAACTCCACATACGGCAAAGATTTCTCCCAATTCTTGCCATATGCTAAAACACAGGCTCTCAGAAGATCTTCCATTATTTGATTCACCCTTTCAGTTTGACCACTGGTCTGAGGATGATAAGCAGTGCAGATCTTTGAAGGATAATTCAGTTCCCATTGCTTGATGAAGACAATTCCAAAATGGGAAGTGAATTGAGATCCACGATGCAAACAATAACTTTAGGAACACCGTGGAGACAAACAATCCTAGCAATATACTGACTCGATAGTTGCTTGCCATTGAAATTGGTTCTAACAGGAAGGAAATGAGCCACTTTCGTTAGTCGATCAATTATGACCCATATGGCATCAAATCCATTCTGGGACTTGGGAAGCCCGGTAACAAAATCCATACCGACTTCTTCCCATTTCCATTGTGGAATAGGCAAAGGCTGAAGGGTACCAGCAGGTTTCAAGTGCTCGGCTTTAACTCTTTGGCAAATATCACATTCAGCAACATACTGAGCAATTTGCCTTTTCATTTTGCTCCACCAAAATGTTTTCTTTAAGTCCTGGTACATCTTAGTACTTCCAGGATGTAATGAAAACTTGGAACTATGAGCCTCTTTAAGAATTAGCTCTTTCAGGGGTGGATATGAGGGTACAACCAGACGATTGCGATAGCGAATGGTACCACGAGCATCTTCAGAAAATTCATTGGCTTTACCTGTCTTCATGTTTTCTTTGATCTCTGCTACCTCAGCATCAGTTTTCTGGGCCTCCAGAATCTGATCTTCGAGTGTTGACTTTACTTCCAAAGTAGCAAGAAATCCATCTTCTAACCATTTCGAGACTTAAGCTACCGAAGTCAAGACATAAACTCTTAGTCAAAGGAATTGTGGATAAGCAATTGCACTGTGACTTCCTGCTTAGAGCATCAGCCACAACATTGGCTTTGCCAGGATGGTAATGAATACCCATATCGTAGTCTTTGATCAATTCAAGCCATCTTCTTTGTCTCATATTCAGGTCAACTTGAGTGAATATGTATTTCAGGCTCTTATGATCAGTATAGATTTCGCAACGATTGCCGAGAAGGTAATGTCGCCAAATCTTTAATGCATGGACTACTGCTGCCAATTCCAGGTCATGGGTAGGATAATTAACCTCATGAGGTCATAGAATCGCCTAGATGCATATGCCACAACTCGCCCTCTTGCATAAGCACACGACCAAGTCCACGGCGAGATGCATCACAATAGATATCAAAATTTTATGGATATCCGAAGAGTGAGAACAGAGCTTCAACAGAGCTTTTCAAGAGTCAAAACTGTTTTCACAATCCACTGACCAAAAGAATTTGTTATCTTTCTTCAAAAGCTGAGTCAGTGGTCTGGAAATCTTGGAAAAGTTTTCAATGAACCTACGGTAATATCCTGCAAGTCCAAGGAAACTTCAATTTCGTGAACATTTTGGGTCGCTTCGAGCCTAGTACATCTTGCACTTTGCTGGGGTCAACTGTAATACCTCCTTCGGATAATACATGACCCAGAAATGCAACTTGCTTGAGCCAGAAAGCACACTTGCTAAATTTGGCATACAGCTGATGCTTGCGAAGTGTATCTAGCACAAGTCTCAAATGATGCTCATGCTCTTCATCGACTTGGAGTAGATAAGAATGTCGTCAATAAACACAACAACAAACTTATCCAAGAAATCCATGAATACCTGAATTCATTAGATTCATGAAATAAGCAGGAGCATTGGTTAGACCAAAGGACATAACAAAGATACTCAGATAATCCATAACGAGTAGAGAATGCTTTGTTTTAGGAATATCCTCGCCTAACCTTGATCCGATGATAGCCCGATCGTAAATCAATCTTAGAAAAGACACGGGCTCCGATAACCGGTCAAATAGATCATCAATTCAGGCAGAGGATACTTATTCTTGATAGTAACCTCATTTAATGGACGGTAATCTACACACATCCGTAATGTCCGGTCTTTCTTTTTGACAAAGATGGCCGGCATCCCTGTGGTAAGGAACTCGGTCGAATGAAACCTTTGTCAAGAATTCTCCAAGCTGTTTCTTCAATTCAAACAGCTCATTGGAAGGCATGCGATAAGGTCTTCTCGAAATGGGAGCGAGATCAGGACTAGTTCAATCACAAACTCTACTTCCGATCGTGGCATACGGGAAGTTCTTCAGAAAGACATCCCGATATTCACACACTCGGGTAATCGACTCTAAGGTAGGAGTGATATCGACTTTCAATGCACCAAGGTGGGAATGGACGCTCTAGGTTGAAAGATGACCGAAAGGCCGTTTTATTAGTGAGGATATAGCTCTCGGGCACAATTAATTTGACCAAAATTTTTGGACAGCCATCCATACCCGTAATGACATCTATCCCTTTAGAGTTTATCACAATTAGGTCACCCAAAAGTCTACCCTTCAATATTAATGTTGACATTTAGGCAAATTTGATCACCATGAATCTTGAGCGGTGAGTGAATAATATGAGGTGGATGAAGCAGATGCATGACTAATCGATGTTGAGTAGCAAAGCGCCTACTAATAAAGAATGGGATGCTCCAGAGTCAAATAAAACGAAGAGTGAACTGAAATTAACTAGGAGCATACCAAGGATAACCTCAGTGCCTCGCCGCTTCTTCAACAAATAATTGATTCACGTGTCATGACAGAACAGATCGAGCTTAACAATTGTTTTGGGAAGGTGCAGTCGCCTGTAAGCCGGAGCTGGTCAACCGGTGGTAATCCTTTGCCTTAGCAAAGCGATTAGCTTAAATGTCCTGACGACCACAATGATAACATATCACCCCGACCGACATTGCCAGTGAGAGGTGGCTCGTGTCCACTAGGTCGGACTGCCCAAAGAGATGGCGGTGGACGAAAAGCAAATACTGGCGCCCTGGGTGGAGCTCGAACTGGTGCTCGGAAAGATTGAGGTTGCCACAGTCGCGGTCTAACTGAACGACCACTATATGTGAACTGAGTGGTCTTATGCCGCAAGTGAATCTTCCAAGGCTTTACTCTTTGTTTCACAATTATGGCTTTGTCCACGGTGTTGGAAGTTTCAAGTCTTGTATTGCCAATGCTAACTGCAATTCTTCAGATAGCCCATTCATGAAACGGTTTCGACGACGAGTGTCAGTCGAAACATCGTCAGGGGCATACCGAGCAAGGAAATTAAATTCATGAAGATACTCGGTCACTGACTTTCGCCCTTGTTTGAGAGCGAGGAATTTCGCCGCTTGAGCATCATCACTCCCTCAGAATATGGGCTTGAAAAGCCTCCATGAACTCAAGCCGGTGGGAGCATGTCGGTGGGTTGGATGGCCGATAATTATCCCACCAATTACTAGTGGTCCAACCACCGGTAGCTAGCATATAAGACCTTCTCCTTTCGTAACATTGGGCAATAGTCGACTTCTTTTCAATTTCCGGCCAATCATCCGCCTCCAATGGATCTGGGAATCGAGAACACTTGGCGGGTTAGTTCGCCGAAAGTCACGAGACTACCTCGCCCATGTTGAACTCCGCCGACCACCGTGTCGGAGTAGCGGAGGTATTACGCATAATCCGCTCCAATATGCGCGTCTGATCCATGCGGTTGCGCTCAATTTGCATGAGCACGTCCGCCATAGTCGGTGGTGGAGGAAGATCCTCTTCCTGACGACCACTTTGTGGACCATGGGATCCGGAAGGGTCAGTCTGCTCTCCCTGAGTTTGGAGAACAGGGGTGGAAAACCTCTCCTCTTGTTGTGTTCGCGATCGAGTGGTTGGTCCCTGTCATCCTCCTGCCATATAATGGTTAACAACATAACAAGGATACACTCGTGCTAACACATACAAGATTAGGAGATAGAAATTAATTAAATACTAAACCTAAGCATGCAGTATGTCATGGTATGCAACCAATTAACACCAAAATAACACCAAGCTGAGTACAGCAAAAGGGCAGCATTACTTTATTAACACATTAAGTCCAATACACATGTCAACCACTACAATACCAAGTTCCAAAATACAAAAGTTAGTACCCAGCATTTATACAAAACATAGGCCAGACTATTTCACAATATTTATTACACAATACTACCTATTACACAACTAAGGCCGAATCTCACATTCAGCCCCTAAGTGTAGTCGTTACGGTTAAAATTCATCGGAAACTCATTTAACATATGAGCTCCTAGTGAACCCGTATCTATGGGATCCCTAGGACTGATAAGACGAGTAGGGGAACCTAGCAGCAAATGATGTCCACCAGGGTGTGTAGGGCGCCGAAAGCGAGGAAATCCAAGAGACATTCGTGCTCGGCGACATCGACTAAGGATCGAACAAGCCCTCGCACCTCTGGAAGTCGCAACTCGTGGTACGGTGGCGGTGGAGGGATCTCATTGTTGCCATAAAGCACGCTACGAGGAACGCAGTTCGTGGCAACACCAAGCCTCAAATATTCACGTGCCTCGTGCGCATTTACGGCGGCTGGTTTCCCATAACTCGCACACGAGGCGGTGATAGGTTTGGTCCATGATACGACCAACCTCGCTAACTCAGCGCACATATGGGTCCTCTCCGGCTGAATCTCATCAAACGTAATCACATCCGACCTAGGGCCATGTTTGGGAAGTGTACATAGGGTGGTCGAGACAACTCCGTCCGATCATGACGGCGAGGCCCATCATCCCACGTGCGACTTCTGTGCATGACCATAGACTCGGAAGTGGCACGACGTGGATACAAGAAGGAACACTACCCACCACCGCCTCTGGCGATCACATTAATGATAGCTTGGTATTCTTCCATACCAGACCTCGGTCTCGACGGTAGATGGCATATTTCGGCCGATACGTGAAATTAGCACGCCACATCATATCCCAAGTATAGCCGAAACCCATCCACTTCTTCGCTCGAGTCTCCTTGATCGATACCACCACTCATCTACAGAGAAAGACAAGGTAGATAAGAGACTAATCTTGAAAAATCCAATGTAAAGGTGGATAAGAATTGATACTAAAAGAAGATAAGGAATAAAAGATAGCAGACTTAGATCTTTTAAAAATTAATTTAAGTTAAAATAATGCCACAGAGACTCACTAAAGGTGACAACCATGCTAATTCTATTCTACAGTAACACCGTATGCTCGATATCAACGCCAGGAGACCCTTAATTATTGGGATTGTGCCAATTATAATTATCTTGGTAGCATAATTCTTAATTAAGGAACAAAGTGTAATGTCCTTAATAAAGATCATACTAGAAGCATAATCATAACAAGTAACAATCCAACAATTAGGTTCCCGGATATATGTCATGCAATAGTTCCCAGGATTAGTGACTATTGCGCATATATCCTTAATCAACATTGCATCAATCACATACAAGTCATACATTCACATAATTATACATTAATAATTACATCTCCAATTTCGGTTGCTACAGTACCAGGTTGCTACAGTACCGAAATATGAACAGATGACCTTGGGTCATTTACAAAAAGAGTAACAGCGGAAACGAAAAGATAAAAACAAAACCACCAATGGCCCCATCATCCCGCAGGCTATTGCGTGGAGAATAAAACTAGCGCTACTCGTTAGCGTCACCCAGATCGGCGCTAACGGGCATCTCATAAAGATATCCATCCTCACCTGCAACAAGAGGTCATAAAACCCTGAGTACGAAAGGTACTCAGCAAGACTTACACAAACTAATAAAAGAAAGTGGTTGTTAGAACCTATACAATGGAATAGAAAGTATATATGCATAAGGTTGACAACAGAAGGTTTAAATGGTTCAGTTTGCATAAAGCGATACATCTTAACCTACAATTGCTATATTTTGATAAAGCAGTTTTAACAAATTGATTTGGACTAAAACAAAGGAATAAGTGTAATTGTAAACATAAACAAGAATAAGAATAAATAACATCTCACGATTAATTGTACAGTAACAATCATCATGCCGAACCAATTCCCAAAGCCCAAAATTAGAATAACTTCTATACAGTGACATCAATCCAAGCGTTGTCCAGAATCGTGGACACGGCTATTCAATAGTTTTAACCTGCGAGGTGTACATCTTTACCCACACGACTTAGTTAGCCCGTAAGCCCCTGTGATAATAGCACTTGCCTTTGGTATGCCGGCCGTAAACTAAGATTTGGTATTTTTCAACAAGTTAACACTATTGAGTTGGATGACCCATGTGAAATTAATCCCGCTTAAACCAGATCGATAGCATACATTCAACCGGGTTCACATGTTGTACCGGAATGCCGACCCGATCAATTAAATGCAAACTCGTGTTAGCCACACATATTACACATGATCGGGGCCTCAAGGAACGTACATGCGATGTAACACATCTACGCCTTACCCATCTAAGAACATCCGATATCAATATAAGCTCCACATGGCATACGACACGCCCAAGACTTAAGCATCTATGCCATATGAAATCAATACACATGTCCTTACTCTCAGTATCCAACTCAATAATATTAACCCTTTACTTAACCAAACAATACCATACATGCGTGTGGAAGCACGCTGGGGCTCGAATTGGGCCGTCGAGTTCATCCTTAATCAACCTGCATAAGACATCCACATTTCCCATTCTCGCACAGAGCACCATCACTAGCATCCACTTGTCCAGATTTGAATTGATTGATAACAGATTGAAGCATTTCCAAATCAAATAAACTGAACAAAGATCAAAATAAGTATAAATCATTTGTTATTCCCAAGTCTGACAAGCTAAGCTTGCCAAACTCTAACGCTCTAGGGACTGCATGGCTAAGCAAAAGTGAAAATTAAATATAATAACATCACAAGCTACCTTAGGTTGAGTGTATGATATAATTCAAGATAATCCACAAGTTCAGGTATAACTACCTAAGAACAGAGCACAAATAAATTTTAGAAATTTGCATGCACAAGGTCCCAGATTTTAGAATTCTAAAGTTCAAAAGATTAGGTTCAACATGGTGCAGAGAGGAAGCTTGCCTTGATAGTAGTATATAACCTCTTGCTCAGGTTCTTGAGGTTCAACAAAAGATTCAACTAACTCAGAAGAACCAGAATCTAAAAGAAGATAAAAGAATTTCAATAAACAAAGGAGAAACAGAGAACAGATGCAAAAGAATGTATGATCAATTGATAATGCATAGGTAATAGTATGCTTAGGTTATAGCTAATTTATTAAGAATAATAACCCATCTAATATATACTGACAGTAGTTATCCAGATTTTTAGATTTAGATATGTAGCTATAGTATCAGGTTTTATGTACTAAATCAGATGCTTGTAATTAATTCAATTATTTAGCTTAGTTGCATACAAATGGGATCTTGGATGCTAGTTAAGTATACAAAAGTCGATGCTATAATCTAAGGGTATTTAATATTTATAAAAAGCAGTTTTAAGGATTTAGCTTTTTGCTATTATTGTTGTTGGTTTGGACAATAACCCAAAACAAGAAAATACTTTATTCCTTTCTCGTTAACTTGGGAGCTACACAATCGAAGGACTTAAATAAAGGTTAAAGTTGACAGGACGTAATAAATACCATAACCCTCTCATGCCGATCTAACATGGTCAACTATAGAAGATAAGGCAAAATGGACTCTTTGTCGGCTGAGTTGACAATAGCGTAAAGAAAATGTTTATACTAAAGAGGCTCTAGTAATCATATTAACCACAATGGAGGTCTAATGTTACTAGGGTTTCTCTTAGGATCTAACAATTTAAGATCTTGGTATGAAAAAAAATCTAAAGTTTTTGAAAACGATAAGAAAGACCTAAAAGTTAAAATATAACTTTCCAGGTTAAAGAAAGGTTGAAGCATCACATGATCGGTGAGTGATGTTCTTAAAGAGCTTATAATGATATGAAGCAAAATGTAGACTTACCGGCTAGAGTTTAGAAAGAAAAGATTAGTTCAAGGTTAAGATAGTAAAGATTCAACTTTAATCTTTGATCTCGCATAAAAGAGAAAATGATGTATCTAAGATGAAAAGGCCATCACCACTTTCTTGATGGAAAAAGATGGACTTAACTCACCCAGATGAAGTTTTCACCAAGGTGATGCCCCACGGTTGAAGTTGACCAAGAAAATGACCTTAAACCCAACCTACAAGAAATGCCCAAAATCATATTAGTATGTGATTTAGGCTTTCTTGAAGTTGAGCAAGATAGAAGAACAAGAATGCTTCACCGTGAAGGAGGACAAGGTCGAGGCTCTTTCTTTGGTCAACAATGGCAGAGAGAAAAGAACTAGGGTTTATATAGGATAAGGTCCTCTCGCACAACCGAGAATTCTCTAGAATGGGTTGAGGTGGCATTAAGGATAGATATTTGAGAAAAATATCACCCAATTCACTGTACACTATCTCCAATTCAAGCATGTGAATGGTACTTACGGTGTATGGAGGAGATGAAGCAAAGTTGTGCCACTTCCATGTGGGTCCCGAGGGCAAACACACCATGCATCGCCGCAAAGAAGTCCAATTGCCTGACCACCGCTCGATTTCATTTGATTGGCTGCGATTTAGAGGCTACAATGCATCAAACGGTATTGAGAGATCTCGACCGTGCGATTCGCATGAAGGGCCACGATCCACGCGTTTCAGAAGCGGTCCGATCGCCCTAATCCATATGGACCGTCCGATTCTGAATAACGACGCGATTGCAGGGCGCCAGAGTCGGGTCCGACGGCCTGCCGATTAGGATCGTTGGATTTAAATCCAACGGCCGCTTCAATGGGACACGCGTCAAAGCTTTGCAACGCGGTCAATACGAACGTTGGATTTAGATCCAACGGTTGACGCCACAGAAAAAAAGATCTCGTAACGATCCGGATGCGCGTCAGAGGATTTCAATCCAACGGTGGAAATTGACTTGCGTGGTTTGGGATGACCCGCACAATTTGTAAATCTCACCGTTGGCAAGGAAATCAATGGCTCACAAGCAACGGGCGAGCGTGTGCTACAGACGTGACGCGTCGGATCAAACGCACCAGCCGGGTCGCATAAAGGTTTCGAGCAGGTTTAGACCGAGAGGTTTGACTGGTTTGATTCAAAATTTCAATTGGTTTGATGGGTTGTTTAAAATAGCAAATAAATTTATAAAATTACTTAAATTTTGTAGAATTGCTTTGGGATGATGTATTTCCCAAATAATTTTTTTAAAATCATCGCTTCTTCTTTATAAATACATAAATAATTCAATTAAACTAATTAAGGTTTATTTAAAGACAAATATTTTTATGAATATCAAAATAATTTCTAAAAATTCAACAAAAATTATTTTTGGCCAATATAATTTATCGATTTTCAATTAAAATAATTCCCAATCATAATACCAACATTGGATGGTATTTCCTTCTAAAATTTTTATCAAGTTGGAATTATAATTAAAATTTTTGGGAAAATAGTTTACAACATGTTACCTAATTTGCTAATTTGAACAAGAATGACATGAACAAAGGCTTCATTATCAGATATTAGGGTTGGGGCTGTTACATTGGCCGGCTTTGGGGTGCGCCGGGCCGCACTCTGACGCCTGCTTCGGTGGTGTCGCAGATCTTTGTCTCTTCAGCATTTGTTGGCATAATGCCGATCTCGTTGTAATGGTAGCATGTCACTCCTGCTGCCGATGAAGTTGGGTTCTTTTTGTCAAACCGGCTCGCAGATGCATTGTTATGAAGCCGGAAGAGTTGGGCGTATTTGTCTTGCGCAGATCGAGCTCTGGGTGCGTAAGATCGAACCTTCCACTCTGAGGTGGTGATTTGAGCAAAGCGAGGTTTGGGTTGCCCTCGAGTTGAACTTTGAGCGACCATCCTCCGCTTATGTTTTCCATCCGCAGATGCTTGGCCTCTGGCGAAAAGCTTTATTCACTAACCGCTGGAAGTCGCAGTAGTCATTGGAGACCATTTGATCGAGATCTCATCGCTCAAACCATCCATGAACCTTTCTCGCCTTTCTTCATCACTAGCCACGTCTCTTTGGGGCATAGCGAGCAAGTTGGTTGAACTTGTGCAGTATTCACCTTGTCGGGTTGCCTTGTTTGAGCGCGTGGAACTCTTTCTTCTTCAGGTCATTATCCTCGGGGATATGTGCATGGCGGAAAGCCCGCACAAACTCCGCCCAAGAGATAGTCTCAGCGTCAAGATGGGAGATGTTGTAGTTATCCCACCATTCCGATGCGGGACCGGTGAGTGGTGAGAGGCAAACAGACTCTCTCACGTCAAGACATCGAGTGATATCCAGCTTCTTTCCGATAGCACGAATCCGATCATCGGCATCCATCGGCTCAGGTCTTTGGAGAATGTCGGTGGGCGATGCGCATGAAATCTGCCATGGTCAATCTCTGCGGTGGAGGTGGTGGTGCGGTCCGAGTTGTTGCTTGCACATTCTCGTGACGTTGTTGAGGGATCGAGCCAAGAAAGTTAATCGATGATTCTGGTTTTCCATCATCTGACGCCAATTCGGCCCTTCAGCTGGTGGTGGTGGTGGTTGCTGCACAGGATTTTCCTGGTAATCCGCGTTCTCGTTACCCTGACCTTGGGCACTGCCACTGCCAGTACGGGTGGTCACCATCTGCTAGGACTCCAAAGATTAGGAGAGGTAGACAGATAGGGAAAGGTAAATTCAAGAGCATACAAGACAAAAGGCAGATTTTTCCAAGAAATTCTTTTATTAATTTATTTTATTCAAGATTATGGCTACCACAAGGTATTAGTAGCTCATAATTCGCAACTAAGGATCGAACTAAAGGAAAGATAACAACTATGGGGTACTAGGGGTATAGTCCGGCTCACTAGAGCTAGTCTCGTGACCTTGTAGCTAGCTAGCTCATGATTACGGTCTCCGGCTTCTCCTCTGCCTCTGAGTCTCTGCATTACGAGCGGTGAGCAAATCATTCAAGGTGTTCCCATAGGCGTAGTCCAAAGCCTTAGCCAGATCTACAGTGCGCCACGGGAGAATCTTCGTCTCTGGCGGAGTTGAAAATCTTGTCAAGCGGGTTGGAATGTGCATCGGGTAATAATGAAACCCGGTGCCATGAAGGCGATGATTGTAGGTGTAGCGAAGGTGGCGAATCGCCTCCTTGCCGATCTTGCATGCCATCATCAAAGGTGTCGCTACGGATCGGAGCGCCAAAGACGTGGAAGACGGTGTCGGTGCGAGGTTGGAGTAGATGAGCACCTCTACTCTCCACATTGTTGTTCTTCCACAGTACTTGAATCCTTGGAAAGTTGGCCTCTTCGGTAACCAGTGCTGCATCATTTCCCAAAGTATCTCGCCCGCTTTCGATAAAGGCTCGTGGGAAGTAGCATCCAGATTTCAGCCATCTAAAATTTTGAGAAAGAGATAAGTTAGTAAACATTTTAAAGAGAAAGGTTGAGAATGACTCGATAGACTCAAATAGTTTTTGCTTTTGAAAATAAGTCCTTAGGACAATTCTAGGGCCACGTCCTCTGAGCGACATGGCTCGATACCACTTTTGTCGGACCGGAACGAAAGATCCCGAACCCTCTGTGTTCATACACCATCCAGATTTCCGGTGTACAGCTACAAAAATGATAACATAACCAAGTCTCGCATTTCATTAGTAGTAAATCGAGTTCAATACAATTGGGCATGAAGCCAAATAAAGAAGTAAATAACACAATGAAGTAAAAGATAGTAGTAGGCGAACGATCCGCCACAGTAATCGCCCTGGGCGAGTAACCTAGGCGTCGGTGTCCTCACCGCCCCGATAGAAGTCTTCCTGAAATTTTGTTGCATAAAGCAAGCATGAGCACAACTACCGTGCTCGCAAGTTACACCCAATATGGAATTTGTAATGCATGCATAAGGTAAACAAAGGATATTGGCGGGGTTATTTTATGTAGCGCAGCTTTAGTTCAAATAATCATAATAGATTGCAAGGCCATTTTCATACAAGATTTAAAATCATAATTTAGATGACAATTGAATAATGTGGATAACCTCCAAGAAAGGTGATGGATATCCTCCAATCACAATGGCTAACCGCCTAATTTGCCCACAGACTAACCATCCCGAAAACATCTGTTGAAACCATTTTAAAACCAAAAACAAATCTAACTCAAAGTGGCTTTGCTAGCATGTCCATGATCATGACGCGCTATTCAATAGTTTCTACTCGCAGAGTTTATGCATTTTACCCACACGAGATAATTTGCTCCTTGTGTCGGCCAATCCACGCTTCCTAAGGCGTGTGACAAAGCAATTATCACGAGGCCGTTACAATGATCTACCCCAAAGTACTCATGCCCGCTAAGGTTTCGCCCATTGACTATCCATCCTCAGGAGCCCCTCTTGCGCCAGTGGGACTACTTGTCTAACCAACACCCACTCATACAAAATGGCACGAATATCTACGAGGTAACCCAAATTATTAAGCCAAGTCTTGCCTGCGGACAAGACGTGTGGTGGTACCAGTAGGGCATAGCAAGATGCGGCTCCAAGACCGGTCCTTAATCGACTTAGGCGTCATTCAAAATCAAACCACGGTGTTAATCCTAACCAAATTAAACCCGCATAAACCTGCACCCACCATTCATCCGTTTCGACCAAGTCTAAACCATTTCAGCATTTTGTTTGATTAAACCATCTTTACAAAATTCCCTATGGTAAAACAATACCATAGGTTCAAGTTTAAACAAATTTGTAATGATTTGGCTAAATCCTCCCAAAATCAAAATCATTGTCTAAGCATTTGCTAAGCATTTCCAAACAATTTATCTATGGTGACAAGGGATGACATTTCAATATTCAATATTGGCCATACAATGACAGTTGGAATATCTAATCATTTAAACAGGAATTTAAAATACTTGAATAAAAGTATGCATGCATTTAATAATTTGAAAACTGAATTTAAATAACTTTAAAATATTAGGGCAAGATGATCAAAGTATAACTTGCCTTCGCTGAAGTCTTGAAATTCTAATTCTTTGGAAGAATCAAATTCCCCGGAATCGTCGTAATCTAAACGTGAAAATACGACAATCAATTGAAATTCAAATAAATACAAGACGACAGTTTAAACTAACTCTAAATAAAATAATTATATTTTATTTGGCTAGATAATAATTTTAGAAGACTTTATAAGTCTGAAACACTAAATTTGGAATTAGGAAATAAAAGATATAAATTTTACTGTGTTTAAATCTTAAATTTGCAATTTAAATAGTTTCAACTTAAAAATGACAATTTAAACTAATTCCAAATAAACTAATCTTAATTTATTAAGCCAGATAATCTTTTATAAAATTTTAGAAACTTAATTCACAAAATTTGGAGTTGGAATTCAGATGATATGAATTTTACAAATTTAAATCTAAATTTGGATTTTAAATGAATTTCTAAATTCTAAAACAGGACTAAAATGAACTCCAAAATGATTAATTATATTTTATTTAGTTAGATAATAATTTTCTAAGAGTTTAGCAATTTGAATCATCTAATTTGGAGCTAGGATGAATAAGTTATGAATTTTACAATTTAAATCCTAAATCCGCCTTTTTAATCAATTTCCCGAATTAATTTTCTAAAGGAAAATCTATTAATGCGCAAGGCTGATGTCAGCGGTGAATTTTCCAGGATTTAAAAGTAATTCTGACGCGTGGGGCCCTTGGGTCAGAGGCACAGCTCATATGGACTCGGTCCACGCGTCCTTTGGGCTCGGCGGTCCGAGGTGGTGCGCGATTGGCGTGGCCGCCACGTGGCGCGCCACGTGATTGGGCGCCGGGCGTGGCGCCGATGTGGTGCTGATTTGGCGCCTGGCGTGTCGAAGCGGCGACGGCGACAAGACGGGAACCCATGGTCGCCGGCGCTTCTACATGTGGCGGCGACGAGGTGCGATAAGAAAGAGGAGGAGACGGCGATCTCATGGCGCCACCCACACGCCGAGGCGAGGACGAGGCGGGCGGCGACGAGGAAGAAGCGGCGAGCCGGTCGTCGTCAAGTAGTCGTTCGAGGTTCTCCGGCGACGTGGATGGGTGCTCCGGCCAGAACGACGCGGCGGTGCCGAAGATGTGGTCGGCGGGTCGAAGGAGGACGACAGCGCGGAATTGAGAAGAATGGCTCGGCGCGGTGAGGAACCTCGAAATCCCGGCGCTACGGAGGAGGAGGGGAGCAATGGGTGGTGGTGTTGAGTTGCGGTGGAGGAGGCGCACCCGGGGGTGGCTTTTATAGGGGTAGAGGGGCTCCGAGGCGGCGAGGGATTCGTGGGGGTCGTGCGCGGCCGTTGCGGCGTTGTGGCGCACGCGGGCGAGAAAGAGGGGAGAGAGGGCGTGGGGGAACGGGCGGAGGGGGCGCGGGTCGTGCGCACTGACGCGGAGAAGGCGGGGGCGGTTGAGGAGGCAGCCGTTACGAGCTTGGCGAGGGCGTCCATGGCGGCCACGACGCGCTGCCCCGCGAGGAAGAGGGCGCGGGGAGGAAGATGGGTGCGATGCCGTCGGTTGGAGATCGGGTGGTGGGAGCGGTGTGGGTGGCGTGTGCGCGTGAGGACCGTCCGATGTGAATCGGACGGTCACTAGGGGTAGGCCGCGCGCGTGTGTGAGGTTATGGGCCAGAGGCTTTCGGCCCAATTACTATTTAAGGTTTTATTTTGATTTTCCATTTTAAATAATCTGATTAATTCCTTTTAGACTTAGAAAATAGCAAAAAGAGTCCAAAAATTCTACAAAAATTCTTATAAATCCTTAGAGACACTTTAGACTTAATAAAATTATTCCCAACTTAAAGTTGGTAATAGATTTTGAAACTAGAATTTATTTTTGGCTTCCAACAATTTAAACAATAGTTTTTAAATTGCAGAAAATTCACAAATTCAAACCAGTTTTAAACTCTAACCAAAATTCAAATTTTTGGGCTGTTACACCTGTCACCATGTCAGCCTCGTGTCTTGTCCAACCCCTTGAACCGAGCCATGGGCTAAGCTCACCATGAGCTTAACCCGGGGTCTATGACCTCTTTTGCCCTAGCTATAAGACCTCCCCCATTTGCTTTTGTGGCTTCCTTTGCACACCATTATCCCTTGCTTGCACCCGTGCTTAAGTAGCTCTAAACCACCAAAGCTATCTTGGTCGCCATTATTGAGAAGCTTGAAGCTCCTCGGTGGACAAGGGTCCCTGGAGTTTTTCCTCCTTTTCTCCTTGCTTCCATTTGTGCCCTACCCTCTGGGACCAAGTCCTAACTTGATTTGTTGGGCATTTGCAGAGGGGACAAAGTGGAGCTCTGAGTCAAGCTTTGGTGTGGAGCACCCTTCCTCCCCCGCACCGGTCCTCCTTCCTCGACCTCCTCAAAGACCTTGGGACCTCCAGGTACTCCCTCGATAGTCCTTAGCACTGGCACCCAGATGTATGAGGTCGCGGAGCTTTTAATTTGGGCACACGCTTGTTTGGATGTCGCATGAGCTTCCTTTTGCATTTTGGATTTTGCCGTGTGCTTACCTTCGTTGTCCTCTCGGCTCGCGGCGCTCAAGGCCGTCGCCATTGCCGAGAGGAGGTCCATTGCGCGCATGGTTATTGCGGACCCAACGGTATTATGGATGTCGCCGCGAGGTCTACATCGCCGGCGAGAACCAAATCCTTGAGCTCGGTCTTTGTCGGACACGCAATAAAGCACCGTTGTCGTTTTTAGGACAGAGATCCGCCGTGTTTAATGCGGTCATCAATTGCTCAATCTCGCAATCATTGGTTGTGTCTTGATGTCCTTAAATCCGCCCTTTATTGCGCGCAATTAAGGCCTCCCGTGTGCGGACCTCCTGGTGTCCCGCGCGCATTAAACTCTTGTCCGAGCACGTGTGTGCGCGCAAGCATGTGGTCGCGAGATCTGGGACGTCCATGACCTCCTCCGAGGAGATCTGGAGCGTCCAAGACCTCCCCCTTACGCTGTCGTGGCCGTCCAGACCTCCCTGGAGGTCTGTGACGTTAGGACCTCCCCTAGGTTATCTCAGCCGTTCATGACCTCCCCGGGTAGATCTTGACCGACAAGGTTCTCCCTCGGACGATCTGAACCATCGAGGACCTCCCTTGGAACATCTGGACCGTCCAGGACCTCCCCTGTGAGGTCTTGACGATGTAGATCTTCCTTGGGGAGATCTTGGTAGTTTAGATCTTCCTTTGGAAGATCTCAACCGTTAAGGACCTCCCCCGTGTGATCTGAGCCGCTTATGACCTCCCATGTCTTTAGGGTTTTTAGAAATTCCAGTGAACTCCTAAGTATAAACTGAAATAAGGTATAACTTTAGAATTTCATATCTTTGCCGTTTTAAATCCAAATGAGGTCATTCAAGTTGTGTTAGCTCTGTATTGAACTTGACTTTAATCCAAAAATGATTGTAAGTCGAGTTCAGCTCCAGAGCACAGTTTTGCCATTAGATTTTAAAACTCACTTTAAATATACACTCAAATTAATGCTTCACTTGTAAATTACATAACTAATGCTCTGTAGATTATTTTTGGGTGAGACCAACTTTGTTGGTTTCCTCTATTAGTGAACTCACTGTGAAAGTTGGGTTTGAGCATGTTGCGGTTATGAAAATGAGGACTTGTGTATTATAATTTTGTTCAAGTTCTTGTTTTTGAAAATTTGTAGAAAGTGCATAATAGCTCCAAATGAGGTGAACTCAATTGTGTTATTCATCTCATGAGGTGCTGGTTTTACAGTAAAAATTTCAACTTCACTTCTATTCTAGAAAATGTTGCCTCATAATTAAATTAGTGAATAGTGCAGTTTGGTATTAATAGGCTGAGCAGAATTGATTTCATCATATCTTTTGCATTAAGAATCCAAATCAATTGGTTCTTGTTGCTAAATTCATGATAAATCATTGTCTTGCTGCTGTAAAAATTTTGTAGCATTCGGAGAAGTTTCTCTGTTGCGTCTTTTTGGTTTTTCGTCGTTCTTATCGGTTCTTTCTCGCTTTTCCGTTAGGTTTCGACATTTGTGGCGATCCCGAAAGTGACCCTCTGCCACAACTTGGCCAGCAACATCAAGGCAAGCAGTTTGATCATTTCCATCATTGTCCCATTACTTTAAAGCTTAATATATTGTTTTACTTCTATGTATGCATGCTACTTTGTGTTAAATGTCGCTAGCAAGCCTATAGTTGCATAATCTGTAGGAATTGTTTATCCTCTACTACCATGAACCTAGGTTATTTGCTGTGGTGGGAGCTCGTTGGATGAGCTCTTGTCACTTAGTAGTTTCGATTTAAATTGCTTAGACATGCTTAGTTATCGGTAGAAATGGGCGATCATCGACTTAGTCGATGGTCTTGATCACTCAAAACTGATTATTACTCCTGTATGTCCAGCACTTGTGCTTTGATTAATTTGTAAAATCAAAAACTGAAAATAAAAGATTGATTTAGACTTGGGCATATTGGATGGATGGTGTGGTTTTTGGATGTGGTGGTATGCCTGAGTCAACAAGGACCGAATTCTTGCGCCATTGATCCAAGCAATTATGCGTGCTAACCACACGAGGGGATATGGGACCTCTCTTGACTAAGTACTTTGGGCGGTGCTAATTGGGGTCGCTCGGTTGGTGTGTTTTAAAGATAAAATGTGTGTGTGTGTGGGAATAGAAACGTTGGCGGGCGGTTAGGCTGTCTATTGTGTCCTTATCCCGTGGGTTGTCTTGGTCGAATTAGCACCGCCCATTGGAAATGTCTCAGAGGACTTAGCCGTGCCAGCATACCTTTGGTAGTGTGCTTAAAGGAAAGGCGGTCTGACGTGTGGGTACATTGGTACACCCCTGCAGGGATAAAACTATTCGAATAGCCTCGTCCTAGGTTATGGACACCCTTGGTTATTTCCCGTGAGAATTAGACTACAACCTTTAATTAAAACTTGACATGGTTGGTATGAACGGGGAGTTCATGCTATTGTTGTGGTGACTATTGGGTTAGTCACTTCCAGGTTGATCTTGTTGTTGTTACTATGTTACTATCTCGTTGTTATTTCAACATTTAAAATGCTTTGCCAAATTGCCTTCAATCTATTATGTTATTGCAAATAAATGTTGCTTTATGCTAAAATGAGTCCAAAGCCTCATCCACTTAAACAAAGCTTGCATGTAGTTATTTATAGTTCTGTTATCTCACACGTAAGTCTTGCGGAGTACTTTATGTACTCATCTGCCCGTGGTTGTGGCATTTTTGTGGCTTTTGTTGCAGAGGAAGAAGGGGAGCTCCAAGAGCCTCTCTTACGTGCTACGTGTTGCGACTTCTTCGACGACTAGCTTGGCGGTCCGGTCAGATGCCTAGGGGTTAAGGCACACTGATTGGCTTTGTGTTATAGCCATCTTTATGGCACTTTTGCTTCCGCTGTTGTTCTTAGTAGTTCTTGTTGTTATTTGGCCAGAAGGCCCCTCTTTTGTAATATCCTATTCCTTATTAATCTTAACTTCTGGTTTGTTGCTTATGTACTATGTGTTGTATGGAATTGATACATTCTTTTGCTGTGAGGTATGTATACTGCATTCGGGAGTATACATCTCTCGAGCTGGTTTATTTGGTTGATAATACTAGGGTCAATTGGATGACTAAGTATTATGAGCTTAATAAATCCGGTGCTCACAAAAGTTGGTATCGAGCTATCTTCGACCGTAGTAACTTATAAGCTTGGTAAATCTTTAGGGTATTTTGGAAAACCTAATTTCAAAGTATCAAATGAGTTTTGAAAGCTTAAGGAAATTCTCAGATTTTACTCCTCATCTATCTTAGCTTTCTCTTCTCATCTCCCTCTAATTTGAGTTTTAAAAGTTGTTTTCCTCTCTTCCCTTCTGCAAAAATAGTTGTTATCGATTAATGGGGTTTTGGGGAATCTATGAGTTTGGCAAATTGAAGTGTTAGCTGCCCATTTACAAGGTTTTGAAGCTTGGAATGGCCAATTTATTTGGAAGCTTGATGCAAAATCTGGACAGCAAGCGTCAATTTCCGGACAGCAAGCTCAAAGGTTCTAAATAGGGTAGAAAATGAGAGGTTAAATCAACTAAAATTTGTGGGAATAAGAGGGTAAGATGTGATACTAGTTAGCTAAGTATCTAACACTTATTTCGCTGCATTAACCTTGCTCTCTAATAGTTTTAGATCTCATCTTACAATCTGATTTTTAATCTTCTCGATCAATTACTCGTTCATTCAATACGGGTTAGTTGAGTGAGAAGTCGAGCCTTGCTTTTGGTGTTTCTTGGCTGTTTTTAGAGTCTTTTAGAAGCTTCTAAAGTTGATTTACTCGCTGTTTTGGCTTTCGTTTAGGGTGATATTCCATTCCCCTAGTCGATCGCTTTTGCTTCTTTTAAAGGCTTTGTTTTTCGAGTCTAGTTGCTAACCAAAATTTCTTGTAACAGATGGCGGGCCTTTTCGTAGCGGCCAAGGCGATCGGTGGTCCAGACGAGGAGCTTCCTCCTCCTCCGACCATGGCCGAGGTTCTTCTTCAGATCGGCGCAACAGCTGCCGGATGAGAGAGAGTTCTATCGACGTCATCGCGCAACACCACTGCACTTACCGGAGCTTCAGGATCTGGGCAAGGGAACGCCCATCAGCCGCGTGGAGGACTCGCGGAGTTTCTTCGTACTCAGCCTCCTACCTTTTCCCGGTCTGAGGACCCGTTGGATGCGGACGATTGGCTTTGTCTCGGTGGAGCGAAGCTCAGATCGCGTGATGCGGGGAGCACGAGAAGGCGCTGTTCGCAATCGCACCAGTGGAGGGTGCAGCTTTGTCATGGTGGGAGAGCTTTCTCGCCATGCAGCCCGCAGACCACACCGTTTCTTGGGAGGAGTTTCGTACTGCCTTCCGTCGGGCTCACATCCTGCGGCTTGATGGAGATCAAGAAGGGGAGTTTCTTGCGCTCAAGCAAGGGCGAGCTTCGATCATGGAGTATGTCTACGAGTTCAACCATCTAGCTCGTTATGCTCCCGAGGATGTGGCCACCGATATGGCTAAGGTGCCAAGTTCAGCGTGGCTTGTCCGAGGAGTGAAGGACAAGCTATCCATTGTCGACTTTCTGATTTCCAGACCTTGGTCGACAAGGCCATAGTCATTGAACATGCGGCTCGAGAGCTTATGGACTCCCCGCAGCGCAAGTGGGAGGCCCATAAGTCATCCAGGCGATTCCTCCGCCCCGCTTGGGGCCTCTCGAAGTACCGGTCGATCTTGGCACCCCGAGGTTACTCCCCTGTTCCTCGCTCATCGCAGTCGTGTCTCGATCATGTGCACTGCTGGTCAAGAGCGGCCCCGCAACCCAACCGCCGGGTCACATGCTTTTCTTGCAACCAGAAGGGGCATTATGCGAACCAATGCCCTAAGAAGACGGGAGCAGCCCCTCGTCCTAATGGAGGATGCGGGCCAGGAGGTGGTGCATCTCAGGACCAGAAGATCGTCCCGGCTACCCAAGGCGTGGGTAGTGGTCGCGTCAACGCCGTCAACGCAGAGGAGGCTTAGGAGGCACCCGACGTCGTGCTAGGTACACTTTCTGTTAACTCTCACCCTGCTACTGTTTTGTTTGATTCAGGAGCATCTCATTCCTTTGTTTCTGAGTCTTTTTCTGCTGTTGGAGAGCTTCTTTTCTCTCCATTGTCAGTCCCGCTACTCATTCGCTCTCCGGGTTCGGAGTTGAGAGCTGAATCTGAGTGTAGGGATGTTCCTATCGAGATCGAAGGGGTAGGTTTCTTAGCAAACCTTATCCTTCTCCATTCAGCGAGTCTTGATGTGATTCTTGGCATGGATTGGTTGTCCCAAAGACATGGGGCAAATCGATTCGCCAGAAGCTCACTCTCTATCTAGTCCTCCCATGGCGGGTTAGTTTTCGCCGGTCGCTAGATCCGCATCTCTTGGCTTGAAGCGAAGCCGCTCTAGATATTAGCGAAGTCCCAACAGTTTGTGACTTTGTTGATGTCTTTCCCGCAGATCTTCCAGGATGCCACCCGCTCGAGACCTCGAGTTTGTCATTGAGTTGGCTCCGTGCATCGCCCCTATCTCAAAGAGGCCTTATCGGATGCCACCGAGCGAGTTGGTGGAGTTGAAGAAGCGATTAAGTGAGCTGCAAGAGAAGGGTTTCATTCCCTAGCTCATCTCCTTGGGGTTGTCCGGCAATCTTCGTAGAAGAAGAAGGGCGGTACTTGCAAGCATTTGCGTTGATTACCGCCCACTTAATGAAGTGACGTAAAGAACAAGTATCCATTGCCCGCGATCGATGATCTCTTCGATCAATTAACTGGAGCTCGAGTTTTCTCCAAGATTGATTTGAGAGTGGGATATCATCGAGTTCGGATTCGACCGAGGATATTCCAAAGACGGCGTTCTCTACTCGCTATGGCTTGTGCGAGTACACCGTCATGTCATTCGCTTAACCAATGCTCTCGCCTTGTTCATGAACCTCATGAATTCGGTATTCATGGAGTATTTGGATAAGTTTTTCGTGGTCTTCATCGGCGATATTCTTATTTACTCCAAGAACGATGAGGAACACGCCGAGCATCTGAAGCTTGTGTTGAGCAAGCTGCGTGAGCTGTTGTCTGTGCAAGTTGACAAGTGTGCATTCGGTTGAAGGAAGTGTCTTTCTTAGGCCACGTTCTTTCAGCAGAGGCGAGCCGTTGACCCTAGCAAGGTCAGCGATGTTCTTTCATGGAGTCACTGTTTTGGTCACCGATGTACGGAGTTTTCTCGGTTTAGCGGGATATTATCGCCGCTTATCGAGAACTTCTCCAAGATCGCTGGGCCGATGACGGAGTTGCTCAAGAAGGACAAGAAGTTCGTGTGGTCCGCTGAGTGTGAGGAGAGTTTCCAAATACTCAAAAAGCGTTTGACCACCGCTCCGCTCTTGTTCTTCCCGATATCCATCGAAGCTTCGATATTTTTTGCGATGCTTCTCGCCGAGGCCTCGGTTGTGTCCTTATGCAAGAAGGCAAGGTAGTGGCCTATGCATCAAGGCAATTGAGACCTCATGAACTCAACTACCCTACTCATGACTTGGAGTTAGCTGCTGTGATTCATGCACTTAAGATCTGGCGACATTACCTAATCAGAATCGTTGTAGAAGTGTATTCGGATCACAAAAGCTTAAAGTACTTGTTCACACAACCGACTGAACCTCGGGCAAAGGAGATGGTTGGAGTTGATCAAGGACTATGATGTGGGTATTCACTACCATCCGGGCAAGGCTAATGTCGTTGCCGATGCGCTTAGTCATAAAAGCGCATTGCAATGCCTTGTTGCCCGAGGAGCTTGACCGCTCTTACGGAAGAGTTTCAGCGTCTCAACTTAAGTTTAGTTGAGCATGGTTCTCTCGCTGCCTTGGTTGTGCAACCAACCTTGGTGGATCGGATCAAGTCCGCTCAGCGATCGGATGTTGGAGTGAGCCACATTAAGGCAAATGTCAAGAACGGAACAACCAAGTGCTTTTCTGAGGATGAGCATGGTGTTGTGAGGTTCGGCAACGCCTTGTGGTTCCAAAGGACATGGAATTGCGGAATTTAATCCTCCATGAAGCCCATGATTCGCCTTTATCCATTCATCCCGGCCACAAAGATGTATCAAGATCTCCGCCAGAGATTTTGGTGGACCCGAATGAAGAGGGAGATCGCGGGTTCGTTGTCGAAAGCGACGTGTGTCGTCGGTCAAGGCCGAACATCGGCGTCAGCAGGATCGCTTGACCTCCGCTTATTCCGGAGTGGAAGTGGGATTCGATCGAATGGATTTCATCACGGTCTACCCACGCCCGAAGGGAAATGATGCCATTTGGGTCGTCATCGATCGATTGACTAAAGTGGCTCATTTTCTTCCAGTCAAGACCAAGATTCGTACCGATCGCCTAGCTGAGCTCGATGTCTCTAGGATTGTGAGCTTGCATGGCGTACCTAAGACGATCGTTTCTGATCGTGGCTCTATCTTCACTTCCGTTTACGCATAGCACGCAAAAGGCTATGGGAACCCGTCTTACCTTTAGCACGGCATTTCACCCCCAAACTGATGGTCAGACCGAGAGGGTCAACCAAGTTTTGGAAGATATGCTTCGTGCTTGTGTCCTTTCCTATGGGAAGCATTGGGAGAAATGCTTGCCATTCGCCGAAGCCAGTATAACAACGATTTTTCAGCCGGCCTCGGCATGGCACCATTTGAGGCCTTGTACGGGAGAAAGTGTAGAACCCCGTTGAACTGGTCAGAGACCGGTGAGAGACCTCTCTTTGGCCCGGACTCAATCAATGAGGCCGAGCGCCAAGTCCAGCTTATTCGTGGGCGTTTGCGCACAGCTCAATCCAGGCAAAAGAGCTATGCGGATCGCCGTCGACGTGAGTTGCGTTTTGAGCCTAATGACTTTGTTTATCTCAAAGTCTCTCCTTTGAAGGGCCATCAACGTTTCGGCGTCAAGGGCAAGTTGGCTCCTCGATATGTCGGTCCCTACCGCGTTATCGAGAAGAAGGGAGCTGTTGCCTATAAGTTGGAGTTGCCAGCTGCACTTGAGGGGGTACATGATGTTTTCCATGTGTCCCAGCTTAAGAAGTGCCTCCGTGTTCCAACTGAGGAAGCTCCGTTGGAAACTCTCGATGTCCAGGAAGATTTGACCTATCGCGAGCACCCTGTTCGCATACTCGATGAGTCTGAACGAAGGACAAGGAATAAGACCATCAAGTTCCTTAAAGTTCAGTGGTCGAACCATTCTGAGGATGAGGCTACTTGGGAAAGAGAAGATCGTCTGCGTGCGGACTATCCCTCCTTCTTTACCGAGTGAGCCAAATCTCGGGACGAGATTTTTGTAAGGGGGGGGGAGATTTTGTAACATCCCAACTGTATAATCAGGGTTTGTTCAAGTATAATTAAGGTGTAGAAATTAAAACTTTTTCTCACACCTTGAAAACCCCTAAACATTCATGTAATTCTTGTCCAAGAGTTGTGTAATCCAAAAACACAAAGCTCTTGTTGACCAAAAGTCAAACTCCTTTTCCTATTATCTTAAATCTTGTGCCAAACATTTGGAAAATATTCTCCTTGGTCCTAAACCTGATGTGGGACCCCTCTGAAAAATATCATGAGTTATAACACTTGTTTGATAAATTTTGGAGGTAGAGCAAATCCTTGAACAACCTTCATGAATTTCCTGAGAAAAATGCATTGCATAATAACCTCTAGAAATTTTATGCAAGGTTAATCTCATTGTCAGCAAGCTCCAGTTAAAATTTCATCAAATTTGGAGTTCATTTGCTATCTCAAATAATTCTGCTAAGTTTCAGCTGTTAAAAACTAAATTTAAAAGCCTACACTATTCCTTGGGCTAGCCACTTTGCAAAGCTGGTCCAGCCCAACCTTGTCTGCACCTCAGCAGACCTCCTCTCCACCTTGATCAGGTTGCAGCCGTTGGATTTACATCCAACCGCCACGACCTCCTTCGCGGTCAACACCGCAAAGACCTCCTCACCTCACTAGGTCATAACCGTTGGATCAAAGATCCACGGTCATGACCTCCCCTATGTGTTAAATCTCAAAAACCTCCACGGGTTGTCAAACCACTAGCCATCCCACCTTGTTGAGGTCATAGCCCTTGGATCCAAGATCCATGGCCATGACCTCCCTCACTTGTTAAACTAAGCAAACCTCCCATTTGTTGAGGTCGAGCCGTTGGATCGAGATCCAATGACCCACGACCTCCCTCAAAATATCCAACAAGACAAGACCTCCCTATCTCATGTTGTGCACCGTTGGATTTGAAATCCACAAATCAAGACCTCCTCCTTGTCTTATGCGCATCGATCTCTCACAAGACGTGAGGTCATTGCCCTTAGATCTAAATCTAAAGGCCATGACCTCCCTTGTGTGTTGCGCAAGCTCAAGACCTCCTTTGCGCCACGTGCGAGGCTCAGGACCTCCCCTGTCTTGATCATCACCGTTGGATCAAAATCCAAAGGTCTTGACCTCCCTCGCTTCACGCAAAGCCTCAGACCTCCCTTGGTTGTGCGCCCTGATTTAAATCCTAAGGCCATGACCTCCCCTCATGTTCTTAAGCCCATATGCGGTTAAGACCTCACAGGAGGTCCGCACCGTTGGATTGAGATCCAACGCTTTGGACCTCCTAATCCCATTTTCCCACGTGCGCTTACACATTAAGGAAATCGGAGGGCCACGACCTCCCCATCCTTGATCGTGTGGCTGGGACCTCCTCCCAGTCATTTGAGCGTAACGGTTCAAAAATGCCATCGGAGGGCTAGGACCTCCCCGTGGGCTTATCCAACGGTCAAAATGACCTCCCCTATTCTTCTCCTTCCTTGGTCACGCATGCCTGTTCCTGAGCAAGTGAGTTAATACCCAGCCTGTCCACTGTGTACTTATAACAACTCTTTGCTGACCCGCATTAAATGCAGGTCAGCCTTCCGCCCTTCCTGTCCACACAGACCTGTCACCATGTCAGCCTCGTGTCTTGTCCAACCCCTTGAACCGGGCCATGGGCTAAGCTCACCATGAGCTTAACGGGGTCTATGACCTCTTTGCCCTAGCTATAAAACCTCCCCACTGTTTCCGTGGCTTCCTTTGCACACCATTATCCCTTGCTTGCACCCGTGTTTTGTAGCTCTAAACCACCAAAGCTATCTTGGTCGCCATTATTGAGAAGCTTGAAGCTCCTCGGTGGACAAGGGTCCTCGGAGTTTTTCCTCCTTTTCTCCTTGCTTCCATTTGTGCCCTACCCTCTGGGACCAAATCCTAACTTGATTTGTTGGGCATTTGCAGAGGGGACAAAGTGGAGCTCGGAGTGAAGCTTTGGTCAGGAGCACCCTTCCTCCCGGCACCGGTCCTCCCTTCCTCGACCTCCTCAAAGACCTTAGGACCTCCTGTACTCCCGATAGTCCTTTAGCTGGGCACCGCATGTATATGGTCGCATGAGCTTTTTAATTTGGGCACACGCTTGTTTGGATGTCGCATGAGCTTCCTTTTGCATTTTGGATTTTGCTTGGTGTGCTTACCTTCGTTGTCCTCTCCGCTCGCCGGCATTCAAAACCGTCGCCCATTGCCGAGAGGAGGTCCATTAGCGCGCATGGTTATTGCGGACCCGCGGTACCATTGGATGTCGCCGGCGAGGTCTACATCGCCGGCGAGAACCAAATCCTTGAGCTCGGGTCTTTGTCGGACACGGCAACCTTTGTTGTCGTTTTAGGACAGAGATCCGCCGTGTTTAATGCGGTCATCAATTGCTCAATCTCGCAATCATTGGTTGTGTCTTGATGTCCTTAAATCCGCCTTTATTGCGCGCAATTAAGGCCTCCGCGACGCTGACCTCACAGTGTCCCGCGCATTAAACTCTTGTCCGAGCACGTGTGTGCGCGCAAGCACGTGGTCGCGAGATCTAGGACATCCATGACCTCCTCCGAGGAGATCTGGAGCGTCCAAGACCTCCCCCCTACGCTGTCGTGGCCGTCCAGACCTCCCTAGAGGTCTGTGACGTTAGGACCTCCCCTTAGGACCTCCTGTAACATCCCAACTGTATAATCAGGGTTTGTTCAAGTATAATTATATGTGTAGAAATTAAAACTTTTTCTCACATCTTGAAAACCCCTAATCTCTTCTGCGATTTTTGTCCAAGAGTTGTGTAATCCAAAAACACCAAGCTCTTGTTGACCAAAAGTCAAACTCCTTTTCCAATTATCTTAAATCTTGTGCCAAACATTTGGAAAATATTTTCCTTGGTCCTAAAAGCGAGGTGGGACCCTCTCGAAAAATATCCCAAGTTATAAAACTTGTTTGATAAATTTTGGAGGTAAAACAATCCTTGAACAGCCTTAATGAATTCCCTGAGAAAAATGCATTGCATAATAACCTCTGGAAATTTTAGGTAAGGTTAATCTCATTGTCATTCCCCGACTTTCAGCTTGTGGCTGAAAATCCTGTTGTTGCTATGGGCAGAAAGAGAAAGTCGAGGATCATCGCGGTGTCAAGAGAGGACTCGTGGTGACTCAAAGAAGGTCGCCGGTGTCACTTGTTTCTTCGCAATCTCAAGGGCCATTATGCTAATAATTGTCCTAAGAAGCTTGCAAACAACCCCTCGTCGTTCAGTCGCGTGCCTCCATCACGTGCACTGCGAAGTCAAGAAGGTGGTCCCCGCAAATCGATCTTGGGATCACTTGTTTCTTTTGTAGCAAGAAAGGGCACTACGCCAACAATTGCCCCTGTGAAGCATAGCAATCCATTTGCCGATCACTTGTTTCTTACGCAACTATAAGGGCATTACGCCAACAATTGTCCTTTGAAGCAGCAAAAGATCATTTGTAATCCAGTCGACTCCGCCTCACCGAGAAAGCTCTGGAGGCACCTGACGTCGTGTTAGGTACGCTTCTCGCTAACTCTTGCCCGGATATTATTTTATTCGATTCAGGAGCATCTCATTTCCTTGTATCTCCATCTTTTATCATTGTTGGTGATCCTGATTTCACTCTTTTATCCGGTGCTCTAAGACCACCCCGATTTCAAAAGGTCTACTAGTCTACCCCGAACCCCTAAGAAAAATGATGCCATCCGGTTGCATCGATCGCTTGACTAAAGTGGCACGCTTCCGTCCCTATACCTTTTAGGGCATCACATACCGTTGTTGCCTCGAACCTTCGTGGCCTAAACGGCCATAATCCTTTGTAAGAGACTAGTCTGCGGGGATGACTCAGATAGCTAGTTAACCGACCAAGGTCTCGTTTGTTAGTGGAGTAACCGGACAAATTGCTCCACCAACTAAGAACGACCTTAGTCCTCTAAGATAGCTAGCTGCGGAGGGATGACTCCGTAAAGCTAGTTAGCAGGCTGAGATCCCGTTGTTACCGAATTAACCAAATAAATCGCTCCGGAATTAACCAGACAAGTTGTTCCGTAATTAACCAGACAAATCATTCCACCAACTAACAACGGCCATGCACCACCAACCATCGAATCAAGAACAAGCTCTCAGTCTGTCAAAAATGACCTTCTTGTAGGTTTTCCAAAGGATCTCTGATATTCAGCGTCAGAATTTGCACGGTGTATTGAAGACGATCGCTCGATCGTGCCTCTCTGCTCACTTCTCAATTTTGGCATAGCCTATAAGAGGCTATGGAAACTCGTGTTTCTTTCAGATCAGCTTACCTTCCTCAAACTGATGGTCAGACCGAAAAGGCCATCAATGTTTCCGCATCAAGGGCGAGTTAGCTCCTCGATATGTGGATCCTTACCGCATTATCGAAAAGAAAGGGGTTATCGCCTATAAGATTGAAATTACCTGCTGCCCTTGAGGGGGTACATGATGTTTTCATGTGTCCCAGTAAGGAGTGCCTCCGTGTTCCAACCGAGGAAGCTCGCTGGAAATTCTTGTTGTGCAAGAAGTTGGGTCAATCGTGACTGACGTGAAACAATGCAATAAAACAAATCAAATAAAATCCGGCTCGACAAGGAACGAGTGGGAACAATATGTAACTAAATAAAGTGTTGGTTGGATGAACATAGTTCGAGAATTAGGTCCCAAAGACAACAAAAATATTATAAATGGATAAGAGTCTTAAAGGAAGGTTCAGTATCTTTGAAGAAGCTAAACGAAGATCAAGGAATCGTGTCCTCAAGATCCTAAAAGTTCAATGGCCAAATCATTCCGTGGATGAAGCTACTTGGAAACGGATAAATCGTCTGCGTGCGGACTACCCATCCTCCTTCCCCGCCTGAGCTAAATCTCGGGACGAGATTTCTGTAAGGAGGGGAGATTTTGTAACATCCCAACTGTATAATCAGGGTTTGTTCAAGTATAATTATATGTGTAGAAATTAAAACTTTTTCTCACATCTTGAAAACCCCTAATCTCTCCTGCGATTCTTGTCCAAGAGTTGTGTAATCCAAAAACACCAAGCTCTTGTTGACCAAAAGTCAAACTCCTTTTCCAATTATCTTAAATCTTGTGCCAAACATTTGGAAAATATTTTCCTTGGTCCTAAAACTGAGGTGGGACCCCTCTGAAAAATATCCCAAGTTATAAAACTTGTTTGATAAATTTTGGAGGTAAAACAATCCTTGAACAGCCTTAATGAATTCCCTGAGAAAAATGCATTGCATAATAACCTCTGGAAATTTTAGGTAAGGTTAATCTCATTGTCAGCAAGCTCCAGTTAAAATTTCATAAATTTTGGAGCTCAATTGCTATTCCAAACAACCCTGCAAAATCTCAGCTGTTGAAATTGAATTTTAAAGCTAGGCACTGTTCCTTGGGCTAGCCACTTTCCCAAAGCTGGTCCAGCCCAACCTTTTCTCCCTGGCTCGTCAGACCTCCTCTCCACCTTGATCAGGTCGTAGCCGTTGGATTAACATCCAACCGCCACGACCTCCTCCTCAGCTAACGCAGCCAAGTCCTCCCCACTCACATGAGGTCATCGCCCTTGGATCAACGATCCATGGCCATGACCTCCCCTCGCGCTCAAACTACTCAGACCTCCCCTTTTGCACTCACTTGAGGTCGTAGCCGTTGGATCCAATCCAAAGGCCACGACCTCCTCTGCAAACCTTCTCTGCGAGGTCCTCCCACTTTGTTGAGGTCGTAGCCGTTGGATCAGATCCAACAGCTCACGACCTCCTCCTTGTCTTGTGCGCATTAGACCTCCCCGCGCACGTGAGGTCGTAGCCCTTAGATTTAAATCTAAAGGCCATGATCTCCCTGGTGCGATGCGCAAGCTCAGGACCTCCCCTGTCTTGATCACCACCGTTGGATCAAAATCCAAAGGTCTTGACCTCCCTCGCGCTTCACGCAAAGCCTCAGACCGTCCTTTTTGGTTGTGTGCCCTTGGATTTGAATCCTAAGGCCATGACCTCCCCATCATGTTCTTAAGGCCATGTGCGGTTAAGTCCTCCTGGAGGTCCGCACCGTTGGATTGAAATCCAACGCCTTGGACCTCCTGTCCCCTTTTCCACGGCGCCAGATATGGAAATCAGAGGGCCACGACCTCCCTGTCCAAATCGTGTGGCTGGGACCTCCTCCCAGCCACTTAAAGCATAACGGTTCAAAAATAGAATCCGATGGTTAGGACCTCTCCGAAGTCTTATCCAACGGTCAAAATGACCTCCCCTGTTCTTCTCCTAGCTCTGGCGCGCGCGTACGCCATGGCAGTGGAGGAGGCAGTGATCTGTCTTGTCCCAACGGCTCTTTGCTGCCCGCCAAGATTTAATGGTCGTGCTTTCGCCCCAAAGTCATTGTCTTGCAGCCTGCTCTGTCACCTCCACGTCCTGTCCAAGCCATGGACCGAGCCATGGGCTAAACTCACCATGAGCTTAACCCTAGCTCATGACCCTTTCCCCTCGGGCTATAATACCTCCCCATTGTTTTCCTTGGCTTCTTTTCCACCATTCACCCTTTGCTCTCGAATCTGTGGAGCTCAAACCACCCAGACCTCCTTGGCCACCATTGATGCCCTTGGAGCTCCTCGGTGGCTCAGTGCTCCCGTGGCTTTTCCTCTCCGTCTCTTTGCTTCAATCTAAGCCACTACCCTCTGTGACCAAAAGTCCTAACTTAATTGGTTGGGACATTTTCAGTAGAGGCCTAGCTTGGAGCTTGGAGCTTGGAGTTGGCCGTGGAGCAACCCTTCTTCCCCAACTCCGGTCCTCCACGTCCCTCACCTCCTCGGCACCTCCGCGACCTCCGGGTAACCCTCCCGGTAGTCCCAGATCTTGGCACCGCATGTATGTTGTTGCGGAGCTTTTCTTGGGCACACGCTTGAATGTACGCTGCGGAGCTCATTATCGCTGTTTGTGTTTTGGCCGTGTGTTTTTGCGCCGCCAATCTACGGCTCGTCGCCGTTCAGGCCACCCCAAATGGGAATGGTCTGGCGTGTCGCAAGAACACTATTGCGCTGCGTTGGTGCTTCTGGATGGCGCCGGCGAGGTCCTCATCGCGGCGACAAGCCTTGGGAGCCTCTCGGGGTTTTGTCGGACGACAATGGCACCATGCCATTGTCGTTAGGACAAAGATCTCCCCCTTAAATGCGATCATCATTGCTTATCATTGGTAAACTCGGGTCAGCCTTTAATGCCTTGTTTTCTGTCCCTTGTTTCGCAATTAAGGCCGCGCGCTTAGTCTCCCCGCGCGCGTGCATCTCTGGGACCTCTTTGCCCAAGGATCACCCCGTGGACTTTTGGCAAAGACCTCCCCAAAGACCTCCCCTCGGGGTCCTCTTTGCAAAAGACCACCCCTGGTCTTTTGTAAGGACAACCCCCAGGACCTCCCTCCTTGCGATCTTGACCGCTAGGACCTCCTTGTGAGAGATCTTAGCCGTTGAGGTCCTCCCTGTGTTGATCTCCACCGTGTAGGACCTCCCCGAGGTCCTCTTAACCTTGTGGACCTCCTCGGGTAAATCTTAGCCGCCTGCACCTCCCAAAGGAAATCTGAGCCGCTTAGGACCTCCCTTTGTTAGATCTTGGCCGTTCAGGACCACCCCAAGTGGATCTGAACCGCCCAGGACTTCTTTGTTGTTGTCTTGACCGTTAAGGTCCTCCCTGGGACAATCTAGACCACGAAGGTCCTCCATTGGAAAATCTGGACCGTCCAGGACCTCCCTCGAAGAGGTCTTGACCGTGTAGATCTTCCTTGGGGAGATCTTGGTAGTTTAGATCTTCCTTTGGAAGATCTCCGCCGTCCAGGACCTCTGGACCTCGAGTGCACGGGTGCGTTGTTCTCCTGGGAGGTCTTGAGCCGTTAGATCTGAGATCTGTGGCTCACGTCCTCCCATGTCCTTGTGGGTTTTAGAAATTCCAGTGAACTCTTAATTAAACTGAAATAAGGTATAAACTTTAGAATTCCATATCTTTTTCATTTTAAATCCAATTGAGGTCATTCAAATTGTGTTAGCTCTGTCTTGAACTTGACTTTAATCCAAAAATGATTGTAAGTTGAGTTCAGCTCCAGAGCACAGTTTTGCCATTAGATTTTAAAACTCACTTTAAAAGTACACTCAAAATAATGTCTAACTTGTAAAATACATAACTAATGCTCTGTAGATTATTTTTGAGTGAATCCAACTTTGTTGGTTTCCTCTATTAGCGAGCTTACTGTGAAAATTTGTTTTGAGCATGTTGCTGTTAGGAAAATGAGGACTTGTGCATTATAATTGTGTTCAAGTTCTTGTTTTTGAAAATTTGTAGAGAGTGCATAATAGCTCCAAATGAGATGAACTCAATTGTGTTATTCATCTCACGAGGTGCTGGTTTTACAGTAAAAATCTCTGTATCACCACTTTTCTAGAAAATGTTGCCTCATAATTAAATTAGCGAATAGTGCAGTTTGGTATTTTTAGGCTGAGCAGAATTGATTTCATCATATCTTTTGCATTGAGAATCCAAATCAATTGGTTCTTGTTGCTAAATTCCCTAAAAATCACCCTCTTGCTGCTGTAGAAAATTCAGAGTGTTTGGAGTTCGTTTGCTGTGCTGTCTTTGTCGTTTTCGTCGTTCTTATCGATTGTTTTCGTCTTTCCGATTAGGTGTCGACGAGTACTTTGAACCCGTGAGTGATCCTCAGCAACAATTTGCCCAGCAACAGCAAGGCAAGCAGTTTGATCATTTCCATTATTGTCCCATTACTTTAAAGTCTATTATTTTGTTTAACTTGTATGTATGCATGCTTTTGTGTCAAAGTATTTTATCGTTTAGAGGTAGCTATTCCTATTGCATAGTTGCCCCTAAATTGTTACCCCCTGCCACAAACCATAAGTTACTAATATCGCTGGTGAATTAGAGCCCGGTGATTTAATTATGCTCTTTTATTGCTTTTACGGTGTCATGCTTAGCAATGCTTAGATAACGGTAGAAATGGGCGGTTGTCGACATTATGTCGATGGCCTTGATCACACAAAAATTATTATTCCTTTATATTCTCCTTGTGCCTTGCTACTTTGTAAATGAATAAAAATGAAAACCAAACTGTTTGACTTGGGCACAATGGATGTTGGTGTGATCTGTTGGGTGTGAACGGAATGGTGCCTAAGTCCCTAAGGACCGAAGTTACTTGGGTCACTAAGCCAAGCGCTTTTATGCTAACCACACGAGAGGGATATGGGACCTCTCTTGACTAAGTACTTTGGGAGGTGTTAATTATGAGCTGGTCGGTGGGTGTGTTAAAATGTGTGTATGTGTGTGGTGTTGGGAGGGAGCATTATGCACTGTTAGGGCTGTCTAATGTGTCCTTATCCCCGTGGGAGGTGGCTCTTAATTAGCATCGTCCATTGGAAATGTCTCAGAGGACTTAGCCGTCTTAGGCATACCAAAGGTAGTGTGCTTAAAGGAAAGGCGGTCGATGTGTGGGTACATTGGTACACCCCTGCAGGGTTGAAACTATTCGAATAGCCTCATCCTAGGTTATGGACATGCTTGGTAAGGTCGTTCAAGAACTAGTCTCAACCATTTAATTAAAACTTGATGGGTTGGTATGAATGGATGTTCATGCTATTGTTGTGGTGACTTGGGTTAGTCACTTCCAGGTTGATCTTGTTGTTGTTACTATGTTATTATCTCGTTGTTATTTCAACAATTAAAATGCTTTGCCAAATTGCCTTCAATCTATTATGTTATTGCAAATGAAACTTGCTTTATGCTAAAATGAGTCCAAAGCCTCATCCACTTAAATAAAGCTTGCAGGTAGCTATTTATAGTTCTGTTATCTTACACGTAAGTCTTGCGGAGTACTTTATGTACTCATCTGCCCGTGGTTGTGGCATTTTTGTGGCTTTTGTTGCAGAGGAAGAAGGTGAGCCCCAAGGGCTTCACTCTTGCGAGATGTGCTTCGGGTTTGACGACTAGCTTGGCGGTCCGGTTAGTTGCCTTGTGGGTAAAGGCACACTAATTGGCTTTTGTTATAGCCATCTTTATGGCACTTTTGCTTCCGCTGTTATCTTAGTAGTTCTTGTTGTTATTTGGCCAGAAGGCCCCTCTTTTGTAATAACCTATCCTTTATTAGTATTAACTTCTAGTTTTTTGCTTATGTACTATGTGTTGTATGGAATTGATACATTCTTTTGTTGTGAGGTATATATACTGCATTCTGGGGAGTATACATCTCTCGAGACCGGGTTTATTTGGTTGATAATACTAGGGTCAATTGGATGACTAAGTATTATGAGCTTAATAAATCCAGGTGCTCACACCTCCCCTAGGTTATCTCAGCCGTTCATGACCTCCCCGGGTAGATCTTGACCGACAAGGTTCTCCCTCGGACGATCTGAACCATCGAGGACCTCCCTTGGAACATCTGGACCGTCCAGGACCTCCCCTGTGAGGTCTTGACGATGTAGATCTTCCTTGGGGAGATCTTGGTAGTTTAGATCTTCCTTTGGAAGATCTCAACCATTAAGGACCTCCCCCGTGTGATCTGAGCCGCTTATGACCTCCCATGTCTTTAGGGTTTTTAGAAATTCCAGTGAACTCCTAAGTATAAACTGAAATAAGGTATAACTTTAGAATTTCATATCTTTGCCGTTTTAAGTCCAAATGAGGTCATTCAAGTTGTGTTAGCTCTGTATTGAACTTGACTTTAATCCAAAAATGATTGTAAGTCGAGTTCAGCTCCAGAGCACAGTTTTGCCACTAGGTTTTAAAACTCACTTTAAATATACACTCAAATTAATGCTTCACTTGTAAATTACATAACTAATGCTCTGTAGATTATTTTTGGGTGAGACCAACTTTGTTGGTTTCCTCTATTAGTGAACTCACTGTGAAAGTTGGGTTTGAGCATGTTGCGGTTATGAAAATGAGGACTTATGTATTATAATTTTGTTCAAGTTCTTGTTTTTGAAAATTTGTAGAAAGTGCATAATAGCTCCAAATGAGGTGAACTCAATTGTGTTATTCATCTCATGAGGTGCTGGTTTTACAGTAAAAATTTCAACTTCACTTCTGTTCTAGAAAATGTTGCCTCATAATTAAATTAGTGAATAATGCAGTTTGGTATTAATAGGCTGAGCAGAATTGATTTCATCATATCTTTTGCATTAATAATCCAAATCAATTGGTTCTTGTTGCTAAATTCATGATAAATCATTGTCTTGCTGCTGTAAAATTTTTGTAGCATTCAGAGAAGTTTCTCTGTTGCGTCTTTTTGGTTTTTCGTCCTTCTTATCGGTTCTTTCTCGCTTTTCCGTTAGGTTTCGACATTTGTGGCGATCCCGAAAGTGACCCTCTGCCACAACTTGGCCAGCAACATCAAGGCAAGCAGTTTGATCATTTCCATCATTGTCCCATTACTTTAAAGCTTAATATATTGTTTTACTTCTATGTATGCATGCTACTTTGTGTTAAATGTCGCTAGCAAGCCTATAGTTGCATAATCTGTAGGAATTGTTTATCCTCTACTACCATGAGCCTAGGTTATTTGCTGTGGTGGGAGCTCGTTGGATGAGCTCTTACCACTTAGTAGTTTCGATTTAAATTGCTTAGACATGCTTAGTTATCGGTAGAAATGGGCGATCATCGACTTAGTCGATGGTCTTGATCACTCAAAACTGATTATTACTCATATATGTCCAGCACTTGTGCTTTGATTAATTTGTAAAATCAAAAACTGAAAATAAAAGATTGATTTAGACTTGGGCATATTGGATGGATGGTGTGGTTTTTGGATGTGGTGGTATGCCCGAGTCAACAAGGACCGAATTCTTGCGCCATTGATCCAAGCAATTATGCGTATAACCACACGAGGGGATATGGGACCCTCTTGACTAAGTACTTTGGGCGGTGCTAATTGGGGTCGCTTTCGGTTGGTGTGTTTTAAAGATAAAATGTGTGTGTGGTGTGGGAATGGAGCAGTGGCGGGCGGTTAGGCTGTCTATTGTGTCCTTATCCCGTGGGTTGTCGGGTCAATTAGCATTGTCCATTGGAAATGTCTCAGAGGACTTAGCGTGCGTAAGCATACCTTTGGTATTGTGCTTAAAGGAAAGGCGGTGCGACGTGTGGGTACATTGGTACACCCCGCAGGATAAAACTATTCAATAGCCTCGCCCTAGGTTATGGACACGCTTGGTTATTTCCGTGAGAATTAGACTACAACCTTTAATTAAAACTTGACATGGTTGGTATGAACGGGAGTTCATGCTATTGTTGTGGTGACTATTGGGTTAGTCACTTCTGAGTTGATCTTGTTGTTGTTACTATGTTACTATCTCGTTGTTATTTCAACATTTAAAATGCTTTGCCAAATTGCCTTCAATCTATTATGTTATTGCAAATAAATGTTGCTTTATGCTAAAATGAGTCCAAAGCCTCATCCACTTAAACAAAGCTTGCATGTACTTATTTATAGTTACGTTATCTCACACGTAAGTCTTGCGGAGTACTTTATGTACTCATCGCCGCGTGGTTGTGGCATTTTGTGGCTTTTGTTGCAGAGGAAGAAGGGAGCTCCAAGAGCCTCTCTTACGTGCTACGTGTTGCGACTTCTTCGACGACTAGCTTGGCGGTCGGTCCAGATGCCTAGGGTTAAGGCACACCGATTGGCTTTGTGTTATAGCCATCTTTATGGCACTTTTGCTTCATTGTTGTTCTTAGTAGTTCTTGTTGTTATTTGGCCGAAGGCCCTCTTTTGTAATATCCTATTCCTTATTAATCTTAACTTCGGTTTGTTGCTTATGTACTATGTGTTGTATGGAATTGATACATTCTTTTCTTTGTGAGGTATGTATAACGCATTCGGGAGTATACATCTCTCGAGACTGGTTTATTTGGTTGATAATACTAGGGTCAATTGGATGACTAAGTATTATGAGCTTCATAAATCCGGGTGCTCACATGCAAAGACCACCTCCTCGGTCCTTGCTGGTCTTTTGTAAGGACCACCCTCCTAAATCAGGATATCCCTGTTGGTCAGGACCTCCCCTGCACCCTTTGATCTGGACCGTTGAGGTTCTCCCCTTGAAATCTTGACCCTTAGACCTCCCTTGTGTGTCTCGGCGTCCAGACCTCCTCGTGGTGAGCTTTACGGACCTCTTGTCCAGAACCTCCTCTTGATTCCTTGGACCTCCTGTCCAGGACCTCCCCCTTTGAGTGTCTTGGACCTCTTGACCAGGACCTCACAGTGGTCTTTGGCGGGGATGACCCTTGCGGTGGGGCCACCTCTTTGACTTGTGGTGCACCCTTTTGACTGGCCCCACTTGCCAACCCCACTTCACCTTGTAATTATTGCTCTTGCCTCAGAACTCTGTGCGTATTTAATATGTGTCGGGTCACATTAAATGTAGTCACATCTGAGGTACTTTATTTCAATTCTTTTAGGGCAAGCCTTGCCCTAGTTGTCCCGATTGCCTACACGTCACTGAGTTTTCCTTATGGTGCACACTACCAACTCCGGCTATATAAAGCCTGGGCGGGCAAGCCTTTGTAACCTGTTGCTCATTTCTTCCTTCCCTGCCTCATCTGCCAGTTCTTCCTTGTGCAAGACCTTTCCCAGAGCTCTTTGAGGCTGTGTTAAGCCTCTTGGTTTCCATTTTGGCTGAGTTGGTTTGAGTTCCTTTTGGTTCTTTTGAAGTTCTCACGGCTTAGTGTGGTTTTGCTTATTTGGTTTTCTTGCGTAACGTGTAGATCACGAGTTCGAGGAGATCTTGGACCCAGCTCTTCTTTGCGAAGGCTCTCCACTACTTGACCAAGGCAAGCCATCGATCCCTTTTGATCATCTTGAACCAAGTTTCAGTAAATGTATTTCAGTTTTACTTTATCATGCATGGCTATGTTTATATGAAAATGGTTTAATGTAGTTACTTGCCTACTTGTCGTTATGCCTCCTTTATACCTTGTCTCCATCATGTTGTCATGTTCACCTTGTGAGCCTTAGGGTGGATAATTTAGTTGGTGTTCTTTGTTATTTGCCAACATGGGGCCGTAGGTCTTATCTGACCTTGCTTAGAAAACGTGGTTCGAACGTATCATGCTTCATCTCTAATAATCTTGACTAATAAATTATGAATTGTGTGGCTGGTGCCATTGTTAAGTAGCTATGGCAGGATGCCTAAGCTGTGTTGACCATGGTGTGAGACCACTTGATTAAAAATTTGTGTGCCAGGACTGGGTGGTCTTTTGGCATGGGCTTATACAAATTGTTTTGGTGAGGCAAGAAGGTAGGGAGTGAGTAGTGGGTGCTTTGCACACTTGGTTGTGGAAGTCTTGCCTTAGCACAACTAAGGACTTCACTTTGTGTCTGTTGAACTGGGCCAAACAGTGCAACCACAAGATCATTTTATGGGAATGGTCTGGGCTGAATAATTAGCAATGAGATGGCTTGGGGCTGTTGTGGTTGAGCGTGTGATTCGTTCGCGCAAGAGGGGGCACCCCATAACCCTGTGGATTTTTCTAGACCACTGGAGGGGATTGCGAAACCTTAGCGGGCAGCCCTAGTCAGGTCAAAGCTTTGTAAAGGCCTTGCCGAGCTCTCTAGATTGCTCACCTTAGGAAGTGAGCAAGGGTGACCGGAACCCGCCCCGCTAGAGAGACCGTGGATTGTGGGTAAAGTTGTACACCTCAGAGAGTGAAAGATCTATTCAATAGCCAAGTCCTTGGTCATGGACATGCTCAATGAAAATGGTGCAAGGGGTAGTTGTTTTGAAAACTTGGTGTCATTGGGCACTACAAATGAGATGCCTTGGCTTTGCCTCAAGAGACCCCGCCTACTGTAGAGGGGTCGGGGTTGGCTCGAGTAGTGGTCCGTGGACCTGCTCGGACCTCTTGAGTGGGTGCTCTTGAGTGGTTGTTGGGTGAGGACCTTGCCACTGGTGTGACCAGACCTCCCCCATGTACGGTTGTGGATGTGAGCTGGTGCTCCCTCCACTTTTCCAACTTCAATCTATTATGTATTATGGTTTACCTTACTGCTTTTCAATCTATTACTATTTTTATTGTTCAAATCTAGCTTTGCGCAAACTAACGATACAGCTCTCCATTGGTAAGTCCTTGCATGAATATTATTGCATCCTTGCTCTCTGTGACTTGCTGAGTACATTCCAAGTACTCATGGCTTAAGCCCTGTGTCAAAGCAGATTATGAGGATGATCAAGTGCGAGGCGGCAGAGACCTCTTCGAGGAGGAGTTCTTGACGACTAAGTCGCTTAGGACGCCCTCCACCCGACGGACTGTGGTGCTTGTTGGATGGCTTTTGCGTGTTCTCGTGTTTGAGCCCTAGAAGCTCCTTGTTGCCAGTTGTAAGTCCTCGTTGGTGTTGTAAGCCCTCGTGGCGAGACCTCTTGTTAACAAGCTTGGCCATAAGGTCCTATTATATAAAGTTTAATTTGTGCGCTTCATCTTTGTTTGACCTCGTGGTTGTGGTATTGGCTTGTGTTCTTGTGCGGGCTAGCTCTGTTGTCCCGGACTAGCTCAGATGCACAGGCGGGACCACGGGGAGGTCCTTCTGGGACTTCTTTGGGAGGTCCCGCGGACCTCTCTTAGTGATGTGCCTAGAGGTGCTACCGAGCGGGTGGCGGCCACGACCTCCAGGAGGTCCTCAAGACCTCGTGGGAGGTCAGTGGCGGACCAAGACCTCCAGGAGGTCCGCAAGACCTCCTGGGAGGTCCTGGCAGACCTCGGTAAAGCTCCATGCGGTGCTACCACATCTTTCCGTGGTGACTTCGCAGCGCAAAAAACAATGGTCCTCCCGGACCTCTTACGGTACATCACGGGGTGGGTCGTCACAAGGACTTAGGCACCATTCCATTCACACCCAACAGATCACACCAACATCCATTGTGCCCAAGTCATGAAACAATTTTATTTTCAGTTTTCAGTTTTTGACTTTACAAAGTAACAAAGCGCAAGGTGCTGAGCATAATGATAATAATAATTTTGTGTGATCAAGGCTATTGACTAAGTCGATAACTGCCCAAATCTACCAGTAGCTAATCATTTCTAAGCATGACACCGCAAAGACAATAAAAGAGCATAATTAAATCACCAAGCTCTAATTCACCAGCGATATTAATAACTTATGTTTTGTGGCAGGGGATAACAATTTAAGGGCAACCATGCAACAGGAATAGCTACCTCTAATCGGGAAAATAAACTTTGACACAAAAGCATGCATACATACAATTTGCAAACAAAGTATTAGACTTGAAAATAATGGGACATTTATGATCAAACTGCTTGCCTTACTGGGGATGATTATCTTGCTACAGAGGGTCACTCGCGCAATCAATAATTTCATTGGAACCTAGCGAAAGAAGTCGAAAGCACAATAAGAACGAATAACACCGAAAAGACCCTAAAATTCGAATCATCCAAAAATCATGAAAAATTCACAGAAGGAAGAGCATGATTTTAGGTTAATTTAGAAATAAGAATCAATTTATTTGGATGTCCTATGCAAACGTTATGACAGTTTGAAAGTCAGTTTTCCAGAAAATCCAATTTAATTGGTAACGTTACTGTTCATCCGAATTAATTAGTTTGGTGAAAATTTCCAGAGCAGTGGTACACTTGAAATTTTTATGGTAGGCCGAGCACCACATGAGATGAACAATGGAATTTGATTCACCTTATTTGGAGCTAAGATGAATTTTCTATGATTTTTCAAAGTTATGAAAGTAGTACACAAGTTATATGCAATATAAGATCTTCAGTAATAGCATCATGCTCACAACCTATTTTACAATAAACTACACTAACAGAGGATTCCAACAAAGTTGAGTTTACTCAATTTGGAGTTACAGAGAAATACTTATGCATATTTGAAGTTAAGGCAATTTTTAATGCAACAATATTACTAATCTTAAAGTAATTTTACCAAAAGTGTTTCCTATAATGGTAACATGGTTCAAACCATTTTTGTATTAAAGTACATTTAAAAATTAAACTAACAAATTTTGAATCATAAATTTTGGAGCTAAAATGAGTTACTTATGCAATTTTGAAGTTTAACCAATTTTCAGTTCATAAATAAAGCATTTCGGAAATTATATAAGCATACAATACTTTTTATACCCAGGCCACTCTAGCCATGGTCACTGACCAGTGGGCCCTAAAGAATAGTGCCTTTTTCTATTTAACCTATGGATTTAACGACCTGACAGGTGGGGCCCACGAGTCATTGACATGGTGCACAAAACAGTGTGTGGACCAGAGTCCACAGCACAGTGCACGCTGACGGGGTGTGGCTTACTATGAACTAATGGCCTCGGGCCCACCCACAAGTGACTCAAGAAATCTGCTAATCATTGGATTTCCGACAAAGATTTGGTTTTAAATGCTAATGATTACACTTAGCGTTAATGACCTGCTACAGTTCCTGTCGGAATGAGCCACGCGACCGCAAGTTTCTCCGGCGAACCAGGGCACGGCGGCGCGAGTGAATGGCCAAAATGGAACACCCGCTACCTCGCACACCCGACGGCACCAGAGGCGAGGCCGGAGGTGGTCCGACACAGCGGCGCGGCGAGCAAAGGCGGTGGTGGTGCTACGGCTACGGTGCATATTGCAACCCGGAGGCAAAAAGAACTAGCTAGCGTGCGCATAAGCAATAGAGGGGCTCCAGGGACTCACCACGATGACCCGGAGGTGGACAGACTGCCGGAGTCGAGCCGGCGATGAAGAACAGCGGCGGCGGCGATGGTGTTACATGGAGGAGTGATCCTGGGCAAAGGTGAGAGCAAATAGATGTTGGACCTGCTCAAGTGACCCAAGGAGATGGTGAAAAAGAAGGCAAATCGAGAAATGCCTTACCAGATCGCCGCCGGAGAAGAAGAGGGTTCTCACGGCCGAGAAAGGGGAAAAACTAAATTCCTTGAGCTCCTATGTAGCATCCGACAAATTAAATGAGTGGTTTTGCTACTAACACCAAAGGGCACAAGATGACGCACTTAAGCGAGAAGGGAACTCACCGGAGGTCAACCTCGCACTAGGGTGGCCGTCGGAGCGCCCACTGAGGCCGCCGAGAGCGAGAACTCGGTTTGGAATCTACAAGCAAGGTCAAAGGCAGCATTTGGCTTAGATGTGATCGACATGCAACGAGCAAGCCAGGGGAAATGGAGGTGAGGCTCTTACCAGAGAAGAGAGCAATGGCGAGCGCCTCCTCCCTCAGACCCGAGAGGAAGGATGAGGAGAGATGGAGGCAACGAGGGGGTATAATCCCCAGGCGACGACGGAAATGGGAGCAGCGTTACGCGGAGATGCACCCGGATAGGTCGACGAGGGCGGTGGGTTGACGCCGTGCCGCTGACGGAGCGTTAATGGTCGGCGGCGCGGCGGCGTGGCGCCCGGTTTCTGCCCGCCCGCCAACGCGAGGAAGGAGACGGGACTGACCGGTGGGGCCGCGGCGTCAGCGACATAGCTGCGAGCACGAGATCGCGTGGAAGGGTTCGAGGCGGGCCGTTGGATCGAGATGCAACGGTCGACGTTGCGCGAGAAGTTTTATAACTGGCCGAAGCGGTACGCAATCGTGATCATTGATCATCCATCGGACGGCTGCATGCGATGCGCGTTAGGTGACTTGGTCGAGCCTAGTCGGCTCGGGTCAGACTTGAGTCTGGTTCGAGCCCGATGAACAGTGATTTCAGATTTTGATTTAAAAAGGCTGAGAAGATAGGGAATTTTTGGAGGTAGATCCGAAGCTCCCAAAATTCTGAAATTTTTATGGAAGTTTTCTGGATCAGAGAAAACCTTGTGTAATTTTTCTAGAAATTTTTATGTAATGTATTGTTCTCCAGAAAATTCACAAGCTGATGGTCTAGGGTTTTGACCAGAATTCAAACTGGTTTGACTAGCTCTTTTGAAATAGCAAATAAAATCTAACAATTATGAGATTTTTCAGAGAGGTTACTAGGATGATCTAGATGATTGGAAAATATTTCCAAGGGATGATCACAAGATTTTCTCACATGGTTTTTGTAACAGCCCAAAATTTCAATTTCAGAGAAAATTTAAAAGTTATTTATTTTTGTGGAAATTTTGAAATTTTAAAAGCTTTTCCTAATTAGTTAAAGCTAAAATAAATTTAATTGCAAAAGCTTTTATCAAGTTTAAGTTGGAAATAATTTTATTAAGTTTAAAATGTCTCTAAGAATTTATGAGAATTTTTCTAGAATTTTTGGAATTATTTTGCTATATTCTAAAGCTGAAATGAATTAAATTGAATATTTAAAATAGAAAATGAAAAGAAAATCGGAAAACAGCAATTGGGCGAAACTTGGCTCGCCCATTTACTCTCACATGCCATACGCACGGCCCACGCACGCCACCGGCCCGTTTTCGGCCTGTTTCCTCTCCTCATTCCCACGCGCAAATCTTGACCATCGGATCAAGATCCGACGGTCGCCCGCGCGCCTCATTTCCCTTCTCGCTGCGGGTGGTCCCGCCCGACTCGTCTTCTACCTCGCCTCTCTCTTCCTCGCCCAAATCGCGCAGCCGCCATGTGAGCCATTCGGAGCTCCCACAATACCCCGTTCCCTCTTCCCTTTCCTCGCGTAAATGCACGCAATCAAGTTCGTGCGTTACGCCGCCTCCCCTCCCACGATCTTCCCCTTTTCTCGCGCACGATCTCGCCGGTTAGCCCACGCCCCTAAACCACGGCCGCCATTGATGCCGCCCACGATCTCCGTCTCTCGCTTTGCCGGCCCTATAAAGGAGCCTCAGCGCCTTGAGCTCCCCAACTCACCACCGCCACCCACTTCCTTTCTCCTTCCCCATACTCGCGGAATTTGAGAAATAGCTCACGGCCACCAAGCTTCCGTCGTCGAATTGCCGCGCCACCGGCGACTCTCCAGCCACCCCGAACCCACCTTCGGAGTCGCCGCGGTCTCGTCGTCCCCGTGCGCACCTTTCCCGGCCCGGAGAGTCACCGTAGCTCGTCGCCGCCGTTGAACAGAACCGTGCCGCCGCCAAATCCCTCGCCGCCGGCCATCGTCTCGTGCCCTTGAGCCGCCAGGGTGAGCATCACAATCCCCACACTCCCTTTTCTCCGTTGAGCCCGTAGCCGCACCTCGCCGTGGCGCAACGCGCCGGCGAGGCCAAGCCCGTACCGCCGCCGCTCGTCGTGCTTACGTGGATCGGCCATGTCAGCGACAGGTCAGCGCCACGTGCGCATTTTCGCCGAGTCAGCGCCCATGTGGCGCCACGTCATCACAACCCCTGAGCCCTAGAATCCCGTGGACGTAGTCCACAAGGATCGTGTCAATGACACATGGGTCCCACCTGTCAGAAAAATTATTTTAATTCATTTAATTCATGGAAAATCATTGCTGACGTCATCGTGCGCAATATTTAGAATTCTCTTTAGAAAAATAATTCGGGAAATTGTTTAAATAATGATTTAGTTTAAAATTTGTAAAATTCATAACTTTTGCATTATAACTCCAAATTAGATGATTCAAGTTGCTAAAATTTTAGAAAATTATTGTCTAACTAAATAAAATATAATAATTCAATTTAGAGTTCATTTTAGTTCTGTTTTAGAATTTAGAATTCTTTTAAATATCAAATTTAGGTTAAAATTTGTAAAATTCATAATAATTGAATCCTAACTCCAAATTTAGTGAAACAAATTTCTAAAGTTTTATAATTTGATTATCTAGCTCAATAAAATAAAATTAGTATATTTAGACTTGGTTTATTTTGTATTTCTGAGTTTTATTTGAATTTTATTTGATTTGCCTTATTTTCACGTTTAGACTTTGACGATTCCGGGGAATTTGATACTTCTCAAGACTTAGATTTTCCAGTCTGCGACGAAGGCAAGTTATACTTTGACCATTTTGCCCCTATTATTTTAAAGTTAATTAAATTCAGATTTTAAATTATTAATAGCATGCATAATTTTATTCAAGTATTTCAAATTCCTGTTTAAATAATTAGTTATTCCTATTATCCTTGTATGCCAAACCTTGGATGTTGCCATGTCATTCCTTTGTCACTTTAGATAAATTATTATGTTTAATAATCAAATGCTTCATAAATACTTAGACCATGATTTATGTTTTTGGGAGAATTTTAGCCAACTCAATAAAATTTGATGAAAATTAAAAACTATGGTATTGTTTTACCATAGAGAATTTGTAAAGATGGTTTATTAGAAATAAAATCAAAATGGTTTGGACTTGGGTGAAAAGGATGGATGGTGGGTGCAGGTTTATGCACGGGCTTAGTCTGGTTAAGATTAAGACCTGTGGTTTAAATTGAATGACGCCTTAAGTCAATTGAGGACCGGTCTTTGAGCGTATTTTGTTATGCCTTATCGTACAACCACATGTCTTGTATGGGCAGGACTGGCTTAATAATTTGTAATACCTCTTAGTTATTTGTGCTATGTTGTATGTATGGGTGTCGGATAGACAGTTTTCCCATCTGGCGCAAGAGGGGGTTTTCCGGAGGACGGTCAGCCCAATGGAAGCGAAACCTTAGCGGGCACGAGTACTTTGAGGTAGAACATTGTAACGGCCTTGTGATGTTTGCTCTCACACACGCCTTAGGAAGCGTGGATTGGCCGACACAAAGAGTATAATATCTCGTGTGGGTAAGTTGTACAAACTCTGCAGAGTAGAAACTATTGAATAGCGCGTCATGATCATGGACATGCTAGCAAAGCCACTCGAGTTAGTTTTGTTTTTGGTTTTAAAAGTGATTTTCACAGATAATTTCGTGGATGGATAGTCTTGTGGGAAAATTGGGCGGGTAGCCATTATTGTGATTGGAGGATATCCATCATCTTTTATGGAGGTTATCCACAATAAACTATTGTCATTTAAAATGGTAATTTAGATTCTTGTATGAAATGGCTTTGAAATCTAATATGATTATTTAAATTAAAACCGCCGCTTCATAAAATAACCTTGCCAAGATCCTTTGTCTACCTTATGCATGCATATCAATTCCATATTGGTGTAACTTGCGAGCACCAGTAGTTGTGCTCACTCTCTTTGAATAATCTTTATTCAGAGAAGATATCTACCAGATCGGTGAGGATCTTGACGCCTAGGTCAGGTTCTGCATTTACTCGTGGCTAATCGTTGGGTCTACTACTATTATTCTGCTTCCGCTGTGTTTTACTTTAATTGGCCTCAGGCCCTTTGTAATAAACTCTGAATAAATATTAATAAAAATGTGTGATATGTTTTGATTATCACTTTTGTTTGACTGTGTGCATTAGCTATCCTGGACTAATGTATGAACACAGAGAATTTGGGATCCTTCGCTCCCGGGTTCGACAAAAGTGGTATCAGAGCCATATCGACTGTAGGTCGTGGCCTTAGAATTGCCTTAAGAATTTATTTCTCAAAAATTAAAAATATTTTGAGTCTATCCAAGAGTCTTCTCAACACTTCTTTTTAAAATGGTTATCAACTCAACTTATTCTCTAAATTGTAGATGGCTGAACAACCAACCCGGATTTCCCATGGAATTTTCGCCGGACACTGGGCTACACTTCTATGGAAGATGATGCAACACTTAGGTTACAACCAGAGACCAACTTATCAAGGGTACATGTATAAAGTGGGGAACCAAGAGCGTTGGAGACTTGAAGTAATCCTCTACGCCAACCTTCAACCAAACACAAACCACCACATCTTCGACGCCCCAGTAAGACGTGATAATTTCGCTGATGGACTTCAGGATGCAGCCAGAGAGGCAACACGTCGCCTCCGCCATATTTACAACAATCATTTTGAGGACTCCGAGTTCCACTACCACCCCATGCACATTCCGACTCGGCTAGATAGCACCTTTCGTTCTGCTGAGCATGAGGACTCTCCTGAGCTTACTCACCAAGTGGACCTGTCAAAGGCAATGGATTATGCCTATGGGAACACTCTGGATGAACTGCGTAATACTCAGAACAGCCTGCTAGATGCAGAAGAAAGGTTGAAAGCTGCAGAAGAAGAACTGGCTACCTACAAGGCAGGATAGGGTAGTACTTGTGAGCCAGATTATACCCCTCTTACACCTTAGCTGTATCTCATAATATGATCGTTAGATGCGAAATATGAGCTATCGATGTCTCTTGTGATAGCCATAATCAAACAATAAAATAAAATAATAAAAGGACTATTTTTGGCAAAATTTGGTTCTTTTGTCTTGTGCTTGTTTGTTCTTGGGCTGTTAAAAATATTATTCCCTTAGAACTTTATTTCTATACTCTATTCCGAGTCTTTAGAAGATTCCACGAGATGGTTACCGCAAGCACGGTGAAGGGTAGCGCCAAGGCCAAGGAAATCCAAATGCAGATTACAGGAAAACCTGCTCAAAGAACCACCTCCTCCACGGTGAAGGGCCTGATTGGCGCCAGATGATGGCCAATCGACACATCGATAGATCGCTAGCTCATCCATTAACAACAACCAAGCAAAGACCACCAAGCACCACCACCACCTCCACCGCACAAAGATTGACCATGGCGAATTCATGCGTGCGCCCACCGACTTTCTCCAAAGAGCATAGAGCCGATGGATGCCGATGATGGATCCGTGCTATCGGAAAGAAGCTAGATATTACCCAATGTACTGATCGTGAGAGAGTCCTTTTTGCCTCTCACCAACTCAATGGTCCAGCTTCAGAATGGTGGGATAACTACAACATCTCCCATGCTGATGCGCAGACTATCTCTTGGGAGGAGTTTGTACAAGCTTTCCGCCATGCACATATTCCCGCGAGGATAATGACCCTAAAGAAGAAAGAGTTCCACGCGCTCAAACAAGGCAACCGCACAGTGGGTGAATACCTGCACAAATTCAACCAGCTTTGAGAGACCATGTGGAGGTCGTCCTGTGTGAGTGATGAGTAATTGACAAAGGTTTTAGGTCAGTCGAGTTTGGTTTGTGTGGTCGGACCTTGTCGCTTGCGGTTCAGCGCTGCGTGAAGTCAATCGTATCGTCGGGATAATCGAACGACCGGCGTGTTATGGGCGATACGATCGCAGGCGGTTGTACCGATTGGTAAATGGCGTTGAAGAATTCGAGAAGTTGTTTTTCGAGTTCGGTCTTCATTGAAATCGAACGACCGCAGTATTGGAGCGACGACCGAGTCGCGGTTGATCCATTGGTAACATGGCGGTTGTACCGATTGTATCGTGAGGATCGCCATTTTGGTGGTTTGAATTTTGGGATAGGTCATATCCAGTGTGTTCATGCATATGTGTTGCATATTGCATGTTTGAGCTAACGTTAGGTCAAGTTGTGAAGAACTTGTTCGGTTTCGTGTTTCTTGTCTCGTGTGGTTGCAGGACGCCGAGTGGAGTCGTGGCGAGACACGATTGGATTGGACTAGGCGCAGTGGCGCCGAGGTCGAACGGTCGGGATGTGTCAAGACGACGTGGACTCGAGGTGGTTGCGAGGCGGCGAGACAAGGAGCGCGAAGCTTCCTGAAGGTGCGTAAGGGCGAATCGAAATTGCAGGCCGCACAAGCGGGCGAGCTCAGTTGGACATATAGCGGGCGAACAGGCGGAGACCCGTTAGCCAAAGCGCTATAAAAGGAGAGGAGGGGCTGCATGCCCTCTGGAGCACTTGGGTGGAATTAGGGTTTTAGAGTCAAAAGAGGCTTTGTGAGGTTGTTTCTCTTTTGCTCTTTAGTTGTTGAGAGTGGAGGTGTAGGCGAGTAGTGCTCCTCGCTTGTCCCTTCTTGGTTTTGTGTTCATCTCCCCTCAAGTATGGATGAGTGTTTGTTCTTGAGTTGTGAGAGTGAGGAGATGGATTGAGCCTACACGTAATCATCCCTCTGGTTCTAATGTCCATGCGTATGGGGATGTATCTATGTGTTTTTCGCTTTTGATTCAATGAATGAAATCAAGTTTGTCTCTAACTCTTGTTCTGCTTCTTCGTGACTCCCATTTGATGATTTCTTGATTTTGTGAGTCTCTTGTTGTTTCTTGTTGGGAAGCCTCAAAATGAGTTGTTCTATGATGGGTTAGTGTCACAAGATCATTTGATCGATTTCAAGAGCAAACTTGGTTTAAATCTAAGATTTCAGTTTGGGTTGTCTCTGTTCTTCGTTCTTCCGTTTTTGGTTGATTCCTGAGATTTTGTGGATGGATCTACTCAATCGTTTTCTGAATAGGTTCCTAACATCCTTAGGAAGGTGTGTTCCAAATTTGGTCAAGTTTGGCCGCAGAGATCAAAAGTTACGTTGATTTTCGTTTTGAAACCCGAAGCGGATTTTGCTCTGTTCCAGACAATCGGATGAACTGGCTTAACATCGCGGTTGAGCCGATCGCAGTACAACCGCCGCTTGCTCGCGGTTGTCTGGTCCGATCATGTACAACCGCCATTTGCCCGTGGTTGTACCGATTGTCCCGATTTGTTCGGCTCTTCCTCGTTTTTGTTTTCGAGCTTTGGGGGTGAGAGTGGATTCAACATAAGACTTCCTCTCAGGCTTAATCATTGATCTTCATAGCTCTCATAGCTATTGGAGTGATTTATATGTTGAATCCATTCTTTGCGAAAAAGATTCGGTGCTCCTATTCACCCCCTCTAGTCGCCTTTCAGGTCCTTCAATTGGTATCGAGCGGTTAGCTCTTTTCAATAGATCTTAACCGTCTCAAGAGCCGTGGCGATGGACAAGTACTCGACCTGTCGCTTTGTTTTGATGGCATCGACACCCTTCCGAAGAGCCGAATGGAGACATACATCCAGCCTGTGGGTATGCCATCCTGGCGAAAGGTCAAGGTTCGATTCATTGTTCTCGCCGATGAGAACATCAATGCCGGAACATGGTTGATGTTGAGGCGAATGCAAAGGCAAGGAACATCATCATCCGTGGTTTGAGTCGAGTGAGTTTGATCAAGATATCTCACTTGCCGTCCGCCCACGATATCTGGGTGACCCTCGACGCATACCATGAGGGCACCACCAGATCAAGACGGTTCGACAGACCGGTTCAAACGAGAATACAACAAATTTGAGATGCTTGTTGGTGAGTCCCTAGATGAGTGCTTCAGCGTTTTCACAAGATCTTGAGCAACCTCCGAGCGGTCGGTCTCACATACCCGACTTCGGACAATGCTCGCCGATGCTCACTAAGACTCGATCTGCGTGTTTGGGAGATGAAAGTGACCACCATCAAAGACACGACAGACCTCTCGACCTGACTCTTGATGCTACCAGACTCGCGCCTCAAGACTCACGAGATTGACGTTGTCTCTCGTCGGTCGAAGTCACAATCGATGGCCTTAGTCACCAATCCGTTTCTTCTTCCGGCTTTCTTCGATTCTTCTTGCGGTTTCTCCTTGTCGCTCTCGTGACATAACCGATGATCGTTAGAGCAACTTGCGGATGAGCGACTTGCCCTCCTTGCTCAAGATTCTCCCACGCTTACAAAGGAGGAGGGACAGAAGAGAGGAGGACCCGTGATTTGCTTCGAGTGTGGTGGCCCCAACCACATCCGAGCAAACCGCCCCAATTGGAGAAGGAAAGAACGACTACGGCGGTTCGGGCAAGAACGACTACACCGACAAGAACGCAACAAGAAGCCTCCAGCTCGGACGCCCAAAGAAGAAGAAGTTCGCAACTTTGGCAAAGCCAAGAAGCTCTTCCACGCGTCCTCACCGCCTCGACGACCTCGACCTCGGCGAGGTGGAGGGATGGAGCGACGATGACGGACGGGTGACCAAGAGCCCAAGGATGGCGGCGACGACTTCTCCGGATGTGCTTCATGGCCCTCGAGGGCGAACTCGGCTGAGCCGAAGCTGACTCCGACTCGGACGAGGTAGATCCCACCTACTGAACAGCTCAATCATGCTTTTCTTAAGCTAGGAGGTTTTCATGCTAAAGCTAAGGCTAGGTGTCTTTGAGTTAGAGAAGGAAATAGATAGATCTGTCACTAGAGATTATTGCTCTTACATCCGCTCCTTCTAGTGATGATTGTGATACATGCTCGCTTTCTCAAGTTGATATGGAGAAGTTAAGGACCTCACATGATAGTGTGTCCTCCAAACTTGATAGTGTTAAGGTGGAGAATGTTAGTCCGCTTCTTTGAGTTAGAGTTGAGTAGGATGGTCATTACCCTACTTATTACCGATGAGACTACTTCTCCCACCTCATGTGAGGGTAAGGACATTGTCGCTAGAGGATCTTATGCCATGCTCCTTGATCTGCCCGAGTCTTGTGAAAATTGCAATAACTTGAAGATGAACTTAAAACAGGCAGATCATAAAATTGTGAACTACAAGCTTCTTTACTTGAGCCGATTGTTTCATGCTTGAACTGTCCTAAGTTAATCAATGAACTTGAAATTTGTCTCCAAACAGTTTCAAGATATGATTGATCATGAAAGGAAGTTGGCTCGGTTTGCTTCTAAGGACCTGTTAGCTCACCATGCATTAAGTGTAACAAACTAAAATCGACTTGATTGCTTTGGATGAGAAATGTGTGAAGCTAACTAAGGATCTTCTAGAGAAGCCACATTGTGCTTGCAATATGATTGTGGAGAAGGAGAGAAGCCCGGGGTAAGGATGAGACGCTTAGCAACGTTAACCAAGCGGCTAGCGATGGGATCGTCCCTTGAGTCGGTGTGCGTGCACAAGCCATTCTTCCCTCTCGCTTCTTTGGTTCTTCTTTTGCTACCTTACCTTCTGCTTCTCTTCTTCCCCTGCTCTTCTTGCACCTCTCTCTTTCGGGAGTGTCAAGACCTTATGAACACTCTCGAGAGATTTGTAGGAGGCAAGAAGAAGCTCAATCTTATTCTAGACCAATCTAAGATTTGCAGATTTAATCGTGGTCTAGGATATGACTTCTTTGAGGACATGAGGAAGCATCCACCGCCGTGCTCGGACCCATAGCACTGTGTGTGATCGAGATCGAGCCTGGGACCGAGAAAGTCCATTTCAAGTCGGCGGGCTATGTCCGGGATTTCGACAAGAAGGTAATTTCACATCTTGCTTCTACCTCTCGAAGGTGAAGTATCACCGCACCTTCGCCGAAGGATGGACACACAATCGATCGATGCTTGAGCGCCAAGATCAGCGTAGAGACCATGTTGAGTCTCTTAGGCGCATTGTGGTCGACCCTGGACCTTGAGTGCACCTAAGACCAACACGAGGTCTAGGCTTGTTTCTTCGATGGGTTTGTGCAAAGATCGAGGACTTGGCTTTTCCGAGTTTTCGGTTTTCGTCCTCATGTCGCTTTCGATCGTGACTTCCGCCGTCCGAGGGTAGATCTCGTTTTCCCCATCGAGATAGCTACCATGGCGTGTTCGATCTGTTGCGTGTGCTCGACTCGCTCCTTCAGTAGCGATCGGACTCAAGAATGACTTCGGTCTGCTCTTAGACCTTCTGCTTGTGAGTGACAGAGAGCGAGAGTAGATAGAGGTCGATCGGGCTTGACTACTTCATCGCTCGGCGTGTTACTTCAAGATTGGGTGCCAAAATCATTGTTGATTTATCCCAAGATCGAGACTTTACTCTGCTTGACTCGGAGTTAGCCGGGTAGGGAAGGAGAAGGTTTGGCTTGTAGACTCGGTTGTTCTCGTCATATGACCGGAGACTCCGTTGGTTCTCTTCCTAGCCCGCGCTCCGGTGATGAGGCGATCACCTTCGGAGACGCTTCGTCTGGGCGTCATCGCCAAAGGTGTCGTATTAATGCTTCTTTTATTCTTAAGGATGTTGCCTTGGTTAGTAAGTGCGGTACAATTTGCTTTCCGTTTCTCACTTATTGATGAGCGGTTTCGAGGTGAGCTTTAAGAAAAACAATTGCAAAATTCTTGACTCTTGGTAGTCCGGTTTATGGATTTCTCGTTATGGGAGGATCTTTCGTGCTGATTTCTCCGAGTCTTCCGCGATCCTCTCGGTGTTTAGTTGCTTACGAGTCCCGCGATCTCTCTTCTCGGCATAGGAGACTTGGTCATATTGGATTTGACCATTTGACCCGAAAGTTAGCGACCATGATCTCATTCGTGGTCCGCGAAACTCAAGATGGTCAAAGATCTTGTTTGCACTCCATGCTTGACAACGGCAAGATGGTTGCCGCTTCTCATCCTCCGGTCCAGATTATTATGACCGATGCAAGACAATTGCTCCACATGGACACAGTTGGACCAAATCGAGTCTTGATCAACGCAGGAGGGAAGTGGTATGTTCTTGTTGTGGTCGATGACTTCTCGAGGTACTCTTGGGTGTTTTTCTTAGCCTCGAAGGACGAGACATTTACACATTTCTGAGGTCTTTTTAGTAGGTTGTCTGTTGAGCTCCCGGGTGCCTTACGAGCGATCCGCAGTGACAATGGCACGGAGTTCAAGAATTCCTACTTTGAGAGTTTCTGCGGTGAGACAGGTGTAGAGCACCAGTTCTCTTCTCCATACGTCCCTCAGCAAAATGGCGTTGTGGAGAGGAAGAACCGTACCTTGGTCGAGATGGCCAGGACGATGCTTGATGAGTACTCTACACCGAGGAAGTTTTGGGCTGAAGCCATTGCGACCGCGTGCCATGTTTCGAATCGAGTTTTTCTTCGGGCACTCTTGCACCGCACTTCTTATGAGCTGAGATACGGGCGAAAGCCCAGCGTCTCTCATTTTCGTGTGTTTGGTTGCAAGTGCTTTATCTTGAAGTCTGGGAACCTAGACAAGTTCGAGTCACGTTCCTGTGACGGTATCTTTCTAGGCTACTCGACTTCTTCGCGGGCTTATAGGGTCTGGAACTGCGAGTCTAGCAAAATGGTAGAGACCTGCGAGGTGACTTTTGACGAGGCGGTCAGGGACTAGGCCAGATATCTCGAGTTCTTTAGATCGGTCCGAGACCATCTTTGTGGATGATGAGGGCGATGGAGATGACGGTTGTCTACGATCTGTCCCTCATCCACTCCTTGAGGTGCCGTCTTCCATCGCACCTCGAGGTGATCGACCCTGCCTTCGCTTCCTCTGGAGCTAGTGGCTCTGTTCCTACCTCGTCAGCTCATGAGGTAGAGGCCACTTCTTCATCTCTCCCAGGACCTCCTAGACACATCCAGAAAGTTCATCCTTCAGAGCAGATCATTGGAGATCTTTTCGAGCGTGTTACCCGCTCAAAATCTGGCTTATCTCAATTCTGTCTCCATTCTTGCCTTCATTGCCTCTTTTGAGCCCAAAGATGTTTCTCATGCTTTATCTGATGAGTCATGGGTCAATGCCATGCATGAGGAGCTAGAAAATTTCGAGAGGAACAAGGTCTGGTCGCTTGTTGAGCCCCCACGAGGCCACAATATCATTGGAACCAAGTGGGTGTTCAAGAACAAGCAGAGTGAGGATGGGGTAATCATCCGAAACAAGGCGAGATTGGTAGCTCAGGGGTTTTCCCAGGTTGAGGGTCTAGACTTTGAGGAGACCTTTGCCTCAGAGCTCGACTTGAAGCCATTAGAATCTGCTTGCCTTTGCAGCTTCTAAGGGTTTCAAGCTTTACCAGATGGGCGTGAAGAGTGCCTTCCTCAATGGCCTTATTGAGGAGGAAGTCTCGTCAAGCGACCTCGAGTTTCGAGAACCCCAAATACCCTAACCATGTCTTCAAGCTTTCCATGTTGTATGGACTTAGCAGCTCCCGAGCTTGGTATGAGAGGCTTAAGTCCTACTTGATAAGTCATGGTTTTGAGATGGGTATAGTTGACAAGACCTTGTTCATCCGCGGCATGGCCGACCTTCTGCTCGTCCAGATCTATGTCGATGACATTATCTTTGGCGGCTCTTCCCATACTCTGGTTTCCCAGTTCTCGGATGTCATGAGCACCGAGTTTGAGATGAGTATGATGGGTGAGTTGACCTTCTTCCTTGGCTTCCAAATCAAGCAGACTCGGGAGGTACATTTCTTCATCAAGGAAAGTACACTCGTGACCTCAAGCGCTTCGACATGAGTGATGGTAAGCTGTGTCGACTCCCATGGCTTCTACAAACCTATCTTGACCAGATGAGGATGGCGAGCGCTTGATCAAAAGGAGTTTCGAAGCATGATTGGCTCCCTCTTGTACCTCAACGCCTCGAGACCGGACATACATTTTTACGTGTGTTTGTGCGCTCGTTTTGAGCTTCTCCTCGCTTCTCACCGCCAAAGCGGTGAAGCGCATCTTCGTACCTGCGAGCTACCATTGACTATGGTATCGGTACTCTTCCTCATCTGTCTTTCCTTGAGAGCCTTCTCGGATGCGAGACTTATTGGTCAGAGGATAGATAGGAAGAGCACTTCTGGCACCTGCCAATTTCTTGGCACTTCTCTTGTTTCCTGGTCTTCAAGGAAGCAGTCTGGTGTTGCACAGTCCACCGCAGAGGCCGAGTATGTTGCTGCAGCCAGTTGCTGTAGTCAAGTGCTCTGGATGGCTTCGACCCTGCGGGACTTTGGGTTAGTTATCGACAGTGTTCCACTCTTTTGTGATAACACTTCTGCGATTAACATTGCCAAGAACCCAGTGCAGCATTCCCGGACCAAGCACATCGATATTCGTTTCCACTTCCTTAGAGACCATGTAGAGAAGGGCGATATAGTGCTCCAGTTTGTGGAGAGTGACCACCAGTTGGCTGACATTTTCACCAAGCCTTTGGATTGTTCGAGGTTTTCAGCTCTGCGGGGAGAGCTTGGGGTGGTTTGTCCTTATGGACTGTAGTGAGGGGGAGCTTTGGGTTTTACTGCTTTACTATATTATTTATGCTCTTGCTCCTTACTATTGCATTGCATTTTGGGTGCATTTGGGATTAGTCCTCCTAGCATAGATTAGAGTGCTTCTTTTGTCTAGTTGTTTAGATTTCTGCTCTTATCTTGTGATTCTAGGATGCTGCTTATTAGCTGTCTCTTCTCACTAGGTTGAGCTTACTCACTTCTTATAGGTTCTAGCAAGGGTTGGGCCACCCTTGGGTAGACAGGGAACGTGTTTGCTCCTTAGTGTGTTAGCCGGGCAGTTGATAGTCCTAGAGTCATATGGGGTAGATGAGAGTCGATCGAGCCATAGTATTCTCTATATCTTATCTATGCTTTAAGGATTTGCTGTTTTATGTTTTCTTTGCGACTTCTCGATTTATTGTTTTGGTTCAAGGAGTTCATTTGGGAGCTTCGGAGCTTAATATTGAGTTAACTCAACTTGAACTAAAAGTTGCATCTAATGTTGAGGGGGCTGGATCTTCTCGCATTGTAATATAACTACATTGAGCCTTGATTATTATCTGCTATGACATGTTTACAATGCTTTACACCTTGCCATGACTTGTGCTTATTTGCTAGATTTATCATGACTTCATATGTGTAGCCTAGCTTTTGCCATGATAAGTTAATTAAAATTGCTCAACTTAAACTAAAACTTGTCATGTTAGCACTCGAGATTAGTCTTTCTTGAGCTATCCTTTTATGATTCATGCCATGTCAAATAAATTTGGGTAGAGTGATGAATCTATATTGAGCCTTAGAAAGAGCTGTTTTAGTCTCTTGGTGATGCATGAGTTAGTACAACTTGTTAAAAGGCAAAAGATCTCTTTTGTGCGAAAAACCGATCTCACCAATTCTCTCCTATGAGACGGCTTGCCATTGCACTTGGCATGAACTTAGGGGGAGTTTTGGGTGACCTAGACTATCTTCTTAAGCTTCTCGCTTGGAGTAGTCGCATAAGGCTTGAGACCTAGCACATGATAAAACAAAAATCTGGTTGGAAACCACCATGAATTTCAAAAGAAAATATGTTTCATGTGTTCAATGTGCTTAAAGCCACAAAAAGTATCATGTACTTTAACCAATGTTTCAATCTTGAGCATAGCACTCTATTTGGTCTCAATTTAAGCTTCTTAGTTCCGCTTAGCTTATTGACATGGCCTGCATCATCCTTGGATATCTCTAGCTAGACTTTGCTCATTGATGACTTGACTTGCTCACATAATGTACCTCATTTTCATATTGTCATCTATGTGTTCTAGCTAGCTTATACATATCTTGTCATGATCTAGATAGCCTTTTTATTAAGTTATGGCTTGGTGTATTACATTATGGTCATTCTGGATAATTCTCATGGCTCTAATCGCTTAGAATAATCAAACTTCACCATTTCATCCATTGACATGTCATTTTCTCTCTTGAGCATTCTTGATGTGTTTATTGCCAAAAGGGGGAGAATAGAGAAGAAAAGTCTGTTGGGAACAGTTTAGAGCTTTGGAGAACAATTTGCTCTTTTAGTTGTTGCTCTAATGTTCCTTACATCGACATGGTCATTGTTTCACTCTTCTTCTTTGGACCATGTTGGATTCTTCAAACTCAAACTCAACTTTGCTCTTTTTGGAGTTTGTCAATATACTCATCAAGGGGGAGATTGAGAGACCATGTGGAGGTCGTCCCGTGTGAGTGATGAGTAATTGACAAAGGTTTTAGGTCAGTCGAGTTTGGTTTGTGTGGTCGGACCTTGTCGTTGTGCGGTTCACGCGTTTTCGTGAAGTCAATCGTATTGTCGGGATAATCGAACGACCGGCGTGTTATGGGCGATGCGACCATGAGGCGGTTGTACCGATTGGTAAATGGCGGTTGAAGAATTCGAGAGAAGTTGTTTTTGAGTTCGGTCTTCATTGGAAATCGGAACGACCGCAGTATTGGGCGAGACGGCCGAGTGCGGTTGATCCGCTGGTAACATGGCGGTTGTACCGATTGTATCGTGAGGATCGGCCATTTTGGTGGTTTGAATTTTGGGATAGGTCATATCCAAGTGTGTTCATGCATATGTGTTGCATATTGCATGTTTGAGCTAACGTTGGGTCAAGTTGTGAAGAACTTGTTCGGTTTCGTGTTTCTTGTGCGTGTGGGCTGCAGGACGTCGAGTGGAGTCGTGGCGAGACACGGTGGATTGGACTAAGCGCAGTGGCGCCGAGGTCGAGTCGGGATGTGTCAAGACGACGTGGACTCGAGGTGGTTGCAGGCGTCGAGACAAGGGCGCTGAAGCTTCCGGAAGGTCTGAAGGGCGAATCGGGAAATTGCAAGGCGCACAAGCGGGCGGGCTCGTTGGACATAGCGGGCGTAACGGGGCGGAGACCCGTTAGCCAGGCGCTATAAAAGGAGAGGAGGGGCTGCATGCCCTCCTGGAGCACTTAGGTGGAATTAGGGTTTTAGAGTCAAAAGAGGCTTTGTGAGGTTGTTTCTCTTTTGCTCTTTAGTTGTTGAGAGTGGAGGTGTAGGCGAGTAGTGCTCCCCGCTTGTCCCTTCTTGGTTTTGTGTTCATCTCCCCTCAAGTATGGATGAGTGTTTGTTCTTGAGTTGTGAGAGTGAGGAGATGGATTGAGCCTACATGTAATCATCCTCTCTGGTTCTAATGTCCATGCGTATGGGGATGTATCTATGTGTTTTTCGCTTTTGATTCAATGAATGAAATCTGAAGTTTGTCTCTCGAACTCTTGTTCTGTTCTTCGTGACTCCCATTTGATGATTTCTTGATTTTGTGAGTCTCTTGTTGTTTCTTGTTGGGAAGCCTCAAAATGAGTTGTTCTATGATGGGTTAGTGTCACAAGATCATTTGATCGATTTCCCGAAGAGCAAACTTGGTTTAAATCTAAGATTTCAGTTTGGGTTGTCTCTGTTCTTCGTTCTTCCGTTTTTGGTTGATTCCTGAGATTTTGTGGATGGATCTACTCAATCGTTTCTTGGAATAGGTTCCTAACATCCTTAGGAAGGTGTGTTCCAAATTTGGTCAAGTTTGGCGCGTAGATCAAAAGTTACGTTGATTTTCGTTTTGAAACCCGGCGGATTTTGCTGTTCGGGACAATCGGATGAACAAGGCTTAACACTGCTGCGGTTGTCTTGGGATCTTGGTACAACCGCCGCTTGTTATGCGGTTGTCTTGGATCTGTGGTACAACCGCCATTTGCTAATGGTTGTACCGATTGTCTGATTTGTTCGGCTCTTCCTCGTTTTTGTTTCTTTGAGCTTTGGGGGTGAGGAGTGGATTCAACATAAGACTTCCTCTGTGCTTAATCATTGATCTTCATAGCTCTCATAGCTATTGGAGTGATTTATATGTTGAATCCATTCTTTGCGAAAAAGATTCGGTGCTCCTATTCACCCCCCCTCTAGTCGCCTTTCCGGTCCTTCAAGCTTGCTCGCTATGCCCCAGCAGATGTGGCTAGTGATGAAGAAAGGCAGGAAAGGTTCATGGATGGTTTGAACGATGAGATCTCGGTCAATTTGGTCTCCAATGACTACTCGACTTCCAAAGCAGTTAGTGAATAAAGCTTTTCGCCAGAAGCCAAACATCTGCGCAGATGGAGAATCATAGCGGAGGATGGCCGCTCGGAAGTACAATTTGGAGGACAACCCAAGCCTCGCTTTACGGCCTCGGCCACCAGGCGTGGAGGATTTGATCTTCCACACTCGAGCTCCAAGACCAACACGGCGCCCTAATACTTGAGCTTCGTAGCAACTCAAGCTGGAGGTCGGTCTCGTGAAGAATTCGATTCCATCGCTAGTTGGAGTGACTGTTTCCTTTGCAACGAGATGGGGCATTATGCTAACAGATGTCCTAAGAAGGCGCAAGGCGCACCACCGCTAGGCGGCACCGGGAGTTCCAACCATGGCGGCAATCAAAAGCCGTTAGATTCAAGACGAAGGGCGTGTGAACCACGTTACTGCGAGAAGAAGCTCAAGCGACCGGATGTCGTCCTGGTGCGTTTCCAATCAATTCAGTACCAGCATTAGTCCTATTTGATTCCGGAGCATCGCACTCTTTTGTTTCCAATAAATTTGTGGGAAAACATGGGTTACCTATCTCTCCTTTAGATAATCCTATGATAATTCACTCCCCGGGCTCAGAAATGAGAACCAGTTATCTTTGCCCAAACCTTACCCTTGAAATATCCGGAGTAACCTTCCTAGCAGATTTGATAGTTTTGCATTCTCAAGGTTTGGATGTGATTCTTGGAATGGATTGGCTAGCCAAGAATCAAGGACAAATAAATTGTGCCAATAGGTCTATTGCTCTTACCAATGAGCAAGGAATCTCGGTTAATTCAAGCCCAAGACTAATCTGGGAGGAAGATCAATTCTAACCACTTGAAAGAGTTAAAGCTTGAAGATATACCGATGGTACAAGAATTTTGGATGTTTTTCCCGATGAACTACTCCGGCATGCCACCCGACAGGACGTAGTATTTATAATTGACTTAATCGAGGACCGCCCCAATCTCAAAGCTACCCTCTGAATCTAGGCCAATGAGTTGGCAGAGATGAAAAAGCAGATAATGGAACTAAAACATAAAGGTTATATACGGCCAAGCTCATCACCTTGGGGAGCGCCGGTATTATTTGTCAAGAAGAAAGACAATAGTATGAGAATGTGTGTGGATTACAGATCACTTAATGAGGTGACAATCAAGAATAAGTACCCGCTACCTAGGATCGACGATCTGTTTGATCAATTAAAGGGAGCAAGTGTGTTTTCGAAGATTGACTTGAGATCGAGCTATCACCAGCGAAGATCGGACGGAAGATATCCCGAAGACTGCATTCACAACCAGATATGGACTGTATGAATTTACAGTGATGTCGTTCGGTTTGACAAACGCCCCTGCTTACTTCATGAATATGATGAACAAAGTGTTCATGGAATTCTTGGATAAGTTTGTAGTTGTGTTCATCGATGACATTCTCATTTATTCCAAGAATGAAGAAGAACACGAGGATCATCTTAGAATAATTTTGGGAAAACTTCGAGAGAATCGACTTTATGCCAAATTCAGCAAGTGCGAATTTTGGCTAAGTCGTGGCATTCCTTGGACATATTGTGTCAAGAAGAGGAGTCGCATGATAGATCCGACCAAAGTTGAAGCCGTAATGGGTTGGAAACAACCCAAGTCATCCTGAGGTGAGAAGTTTCCTTGGATTAGCGGGTATTACATGATTTATTGAAGGGTTCTCCAAGATAGCGAGACCCATGACTCAACTTCGAAAAAGGAGAACAAGTTTGAATGGACAGAGGCACGTGAAAAGAGTTTCCGGGCGAAGAAGAGATTAGTGTCTCGCACCGGTGTTAATCTTGCTCGATATTCATAAGGACTTTGAAATCTTCTGCGATGCATCCGTCAAGGACTTGGATGTGTACTTATGCAAGAAGGCAAAGTAGTGGCTTATGCATCTCGTCGATTAAGACCACACGAAGGAAATTATCCGACTCATGATCTTGAGTTAGCGACAATTGTGCATGCTCACGAAAATCTGGCGGCATTATCTCATTGGTAACATTGTGAGATTTTCACGGATCATAAGAGTCTGAAATACATTTTACTCGATCGAACTCAACCTCGGACAACGAAGATGGCTAGAGGCGATAAAAGATTACGACCTTGGAATTCATTATCATCGGGTAAAGCAAATGTAGTTCTTGATGCCCCGAGTAGAAAAGCGTGTGCAATACCATTTTGGTTCGGAAGAGTCAGCCAAAATTGTATGAAGAACTGAAACATCTAAATCTGGAGATTGTCAATCAAGGATGTGTCAATACTTTGGAAGTTCAACCCACTCTTCAGAGTCAGATTAGAGAAAAGCAGTTAGAAGACGAAGACATCAAAGAAATCAAAAGAATATGAGAAGAGGCAAAGCCCGAGATTCTCGAAGATGAGCAAGGAACGATGTGGTTGGAAATCGCATCTGTGTACCTAATCGTGAGGAATTAAAGCAGTCAATTCGAAAGAAGCACATGAATCACCCTACTCCATTCATCCGGAAGTACCAAAATGTACCAGATTTGAAGGAGAAGTATTGGTGGGTCAAGCATGAAGCGAAATCGCTGAATTTGTTGCCGTTGTGATGTATGTCAACGAGTTAAGGCGAGAACATCAAAGACCCATTTGGTTTGTTACAACCATTACCAATTCTGAATGGAAGTGGGAAGAAATTGGTATGGATTTCATTATCGGACTTCCTAGGACCCAAACAGGATGTGATTCCATTTGGGTGATAATTGACCGATTGACCAAAGTGGCCCATTTCATTCGATCAAGACCACCTATCAAAGTAGCAAACTAGCGAATTATATGTGGCCAAGATTGTTTGTCTACATGGTGTACCTAAGAAGGTTGTCTCGATAGAGGTTCCGTTCACTTCCGATTTTGGAAGAGTCTTCACGAAGCTTTAGGAACCAGACTCAACTTCAAGATGACTTATCATCCTCGAGACGGATGGTCGGGGGAACAGCGTCAACCAAGTTCTTGAAGATATGCTTGAGCACGTGCCTTAGACTATGGAAAAAGTTGGGACAAGAATCGCCCTATCACGAGTTCTCGTACAACAATAGCTATCAAGCTAGTTCTGAGATGTCTCCATTTGAAGCTTTATATGGCGAAAATGCGAACTCCGCTCCTTTGGGATGAAGTAGGAGAGCACCAATTCTTGGACCGGAATTGATCAAAGGCAATGAAAGCAAGGTTAAAGCAATAAGAGAACGTCGAAGGTAGCTCAAACCCGAGAAAAGTTATCTTGACAATCGAAGAAGAGAATTGACATTTGAAATAGGAGATTTTGTTTATCTCGAGTTACTCCACTCGGGGAGTAAGAAGGTTTCGAACCAAAGGAAAACTCGCACCTGATTTGTGGGTCCTTACAAAATTTTGGCTAAGAGAGGTGAAGTCGCTTATCGGTTGGGCGCTAACCACCTTGTCTGCGATACACAACGTTTTCATGTGTCACAACTAAAGAAGTGCCTTGAGTGCGGAGGATCGAGACTCTTTTAGAGAGTATCGATCTACAAGAAGACCTCACTTATGTAGAACAACCAATCAAGATTCTAGGCGTCGCAGAGCGTGTTACGAGAGCAAGATCATCGATCATATAAAGTCGATGGAGCCACCACCCCGAAAGTGAAGCCACCGGGAGCGAGAGGAAGATCTTAAGGCGAGAATATCCACATCTCCTTCTTTGGCCAAATCTGAATCTCGGGGTCGAGATTCCTTTAAGGGAAGGTTTGTAACAGCCCAAAATTTCAATTTCAGAGAAAATTTAAAAGTTATTTATTTTTGTGGAAATTTTGAAATTTTAAAAGCTTTTCCTAATTAGTTAAAGCTAAAATAAATTTAATTGCAAAAGCTTTTATCAAGTTTAAGTTGGAAATAATTTTATTAAGTTTAAAATGTCTCTAAGAATTTATGAGAATTTTTCTAGAATTTTTGGAATTATTTTGCTATATTCTAAAAGTGAAATGAATTAAATTGAATATTTAAAATAGAAAATGAAAAGAAAATCGGAAAACAACAATTGGGCGAAACTTGGCTCGGCCCATTTACTCCTACTTACGCACGCGCCCACGACGCTACACCCGTTTTCGGCTGTTTCCTCTCCTCATTCCCAGCGCAAATCTTGACCATCGGATCAAGATCCGACGATCGCCCAGCGCCTCATTTCCCTTCTCATGCGGGTGGTCCCGGCTAAATCTTCTACCTCGCCTCTCTCTTCCTCGCCCAAATCGCGCGGCCGCCATGTGAGCCATTGGAGCTCCCACAATACCGTTCCTCTTCCTTTCCTCGCGTAAATGCACGCAATCAAGTTAAATGCGTTCGCCGCCTCCCCTCCCACGATCTTCCCCTTTTCTCGCGCACGATCTCGCCGGTTAGCCGCGCCCTAAACCACGGCCGCCATTGATGCCGCCACGATCTCCGTCTCCTCACTGCCCGGCCCCTATAAAGGAGCCTCGGGTGCGCCTTGAGCTCTCTAACTCACCACCGCCACCCACTTCCTTTCTCCTTCCCCATACTCGCCGGAATTTGAGAAATAGCTCGCCGGCCACCGAAGCTTCCGTCGTCGAATTGCCGCGCCACCGGCGACTCTCCAGCCACCCCGAACCCACCTTGAGTCGCCATGTCTCGTCGTCCCGTCGCACCTTTCCGGCCGGAGAGTCATCGTAGCTTCGTCGCCGCCGTTGAACGAACCGTCGCCGCCAAATCCTCGCCGCCGCCATCGTCTCGTGCCCTTGAGCCGCCGGGGTGAGCATCACAATCCCCACTCCCTTTTCTCCGTTGAGCAGTAGCCGCGCCTCGCCAGTGGCGCAACGCCGGCGAGGCCAAGCCGTCCGCCGCGCCGCTAAATCGTGCTTACGTGGATCGGCCATGTCGTGACAGTCAGCGCCACGTCGCATTTCGAGTCGGCGCCCATGTGGCGCCACGTCATCACAACCCCGAGCCTAGAATCCCGTGGACTTAGTCCACAAGGATCGTGTCAATGACACATGGGTCCCTTTGTCGAGAAAAATTATTTTAATTCATTTAATTCATGGAAAATCATCGCTGACGTCATCGTGCGCAATATTTAGAATTCTCTTTAGAAAAATAATTCGGGAAATTGTTTAAATAATGATTTAGTTTAAAATTTGTAAAATTCATAACTTTTGCATTATAACTCCAAATTAGATGATTCAAGTTGCTAAAATTTTAGAAAATTATTGTCTAACTAAATAAAATATAATAATTCAATTTAGAGTTCATTTTAGTTCTGTTTTAGAATTTAGAATTCTTTTAAATATCAAATTTAGGTTAAAATTTGTAAAATTCATAATAATTGAATCCTAACTCCAAATTTAGTGAAACAAATTTCTAAAGTTTTATAATTTGATTATCTAGCTAAATAAAATAAAATTATTATATTTAGACTTGGTTTATTTTGTATTTCTGAGTTTTATTTGAATTTTATTTGATTTGCCTTATTTTCACGTTTAGACTTTGACGATTAGGAATTTGATACTTCTCAAGACTTAGATTTTCCATCTGCGGCGAAGGCAAGTTATACTTTGACCATTTTGCCCTATTATTTTAAAGTTAATTAAATTCAGATTTTAAATTATTAATAGCATGCATAATTTTATTCAAGTATTTCAAATTCCTGTTTAAATAATTAGTTATTCCTATTATCCTTGTATGCCAAACCTTGGATGTTGCCATGTCATTCCTTTGTCACTTTAGATAAATTATTATGTTTAATAATCAAATGCTTATAAATACTTAGACCATGATTTATGTTTTTGGGAGAATTTTAGCCAACTCAATAAAATTTGATGAAAATTAAAAACTATGGTATTGTTTTACCATAGAGAATTTGTAAAGATGGTTTATTAGAAATAAAATCAAAATGGTTTGGACTTGGGTGAAAAGGATGGATGGTGGGTGCGAGTTTATGCGGGCTTAGTCTGTTAAGATTAAGACCCGTGGTTTAAATTGAATGACGCCCAAGTCAATTGAGGACCGGTCTTTGGCGTATTTTGTTATGCCTTATCGTACAACCACATGTCTTGTATGGGCGGGACTGGCTTAATAATTTGTAATACCTCTTAGTTATTTGTGCTATGTTGTATGTATGGGTGTCGGATAGACAGTTTTTCCATCTGGCGCAAGAGGGTTTTAGGAGGACGGTCGATCAATGGAAGCGAAACCTTAGCGAACACGAGTACTTTGAGGTAGAACATTGTAACGACCTTGTGATGTTTGCTCACACACGCCTTAGGAAGCGTGAATTGGCCGACACAAAGAGTATAATATCTCGTGTGTAAAGTTGTACAAACTCTGCAGAGTAGAAACTATTGAATAGCGCGTCATGATCATGGACATGCTAGCAAAGCCACTCGAGTTAGTTTTGTTTTTGGTTTTAAAAGTGATTTTCACAGATAATTTCAGGATAGATAGTCTTGTGGGAAAATTGGGCGGGTAGCCATTATTGTGATTGGAGGATATCCATCATCTTTTATGGAGGTTATCCACAATAAACTATTGTCATTTAAAATGGTAATTTAGATTCTTGTATGAAATGGCTTTGAAATCTAATATGATTATTTAAATTAAAAGCCGCCGCTTTACATAAAATAACCTTGCCAGTATCCTTTGTCTACCTTATTCATGCATATCAATTCCATATTGGGTGTAACTTGTGAGCACGGTAGTTGTGCTCACTCTTGCCGAATAATCTTTATTCAGGAGAAGATATCTACCAGGACGGTGAGGATCTTGACGCCTAGGCTGCGCCCGGATGATTACTGTGGCGAATCGTTGGGTCTACTACTATTATTCTGCTTCCGCTGTGTTTTACTTTAATTGGCCTCAGGCCCTTTGTAATAAACTCTGAATAAATATTAATAAAAATGTGTGATATGTTTTGATTATCACTTTTGTTTGACTGTGTGCATTAGCTATCCTGGACTAATGTATGAACACAGAGAATTTGGGATCCTTCGCTCCCGGGTTCGACAGTTTTCAAGTATTATACTTCCATCAAAAGAAACATTGATCCTAGGGAAAAATTCCCGGAAATTTCAAATGACATCGTGAGGCATCAAAAGTTTTAATTTATCCTCATTTTATTACATTTGAAACACACACCATTGTTTGGGATGTTACATGGTGTTACTTGAGTTTAGTACTTAAGTATGGTTGATATTACTTAGTAGCTCTTAACAGTCCAATGAACTTAAAAACAGAAATATCAACTTCATCTGGATAACAGTATCCAGCCGTTGTCATTTAAATCAAAGAGAGTAAGAACATTATGGGAGTTAAGATTGGAATGCAGAAATCAAATAATAGTGAGTTAGAGCTAATTCGAATGCCAAAGTAAATGGTTTATAAAATATAATTACTAACCTTGCACATCTAGTCTGAAGGAGTAAAAGTTATCATAAGTCAAAATTTGAATATTTGGTTAGCTTACCAACAGTAGAACTTATGCCTTCATTTCTATTTCTATAACTCATAACTAATTCATTTCAACTCCTTTTTGGATGACTCAAATTTTGTTGGTTTCTATTTTAAATTTACTTTAATATAAAAATGGTTTGAACCTTGTTACTGTCCAGAAGTTAGCACTACTACAGGAAGCCACATTACAGACAGTTCAGAACCGTCATCACAGACGGTTTCCGAACCGTCTATATTTGTTGGTCTGTGATAACATGCAGTTATCACAGACGGTACAAAACCGTCTGTGATACGCAATATCACATACGGTTTTTTATTAAAACCGTCTGTGAAGGCTAGTATCAAAGACGGTTTCCACTAAAAACTGTATGTGATATGCGAATATCACAGACGGTTCTAAAAAAACCGCCTGTGATACGTGAATATCACAGACGGCTTTTCTTCAGAACCGTCTGTGATATTCGCGTATCACATACGGTTTTTGTTAAGAACCGTCTGTGATATTCGCGTATCACAGATGGTTTTTAGTGGAAACTGTCTGTGATACTAGCCTTCATAGACGGTTTTAACAAAAAACCGTCTGTGATAGTTCATTCTCCTGACTACATTTTTGCTCTTTTTTTTTGGCTAGCCTCAGGAATTGCTAGCCATGCCCTCTGAAAACAAGCATGCACAAAAATAGATTCATCAAAGATAATCAATTGTTGACAACTCAAAGTGATCATTACTCAAAATAAATTTCAAAAGATCGCATTTGTTCAAGTATTGTCGCTATAGTTACAACTGGATTACAATTGAGTCAATTGTTTGCGTTGGAGGTGTCGGCGGGGTGATGCTCTGGGTTGGCGACGGAGTGAAACTCTCCGTTGCCGTTAATGATTTCTGAGTTGATAAAGGTGTAGAGCTTCCCTCGAATATCCTTGATCTCTTCCGCAACGAGTCCATCACATTGTAAATCCAAGGCCTGTCGCTAGCAAGAGTAAAGTGGTAAGCTATATATATTTAAATTTATAATTACGAAATAATTATTTCGAGATTGACAAACCTCAGGATCCTTCTTCCTAGCTCTAAGGATTAGCTGCATATGATAGCAGACGTAGATTGCACATAACTCATCATCTTTTTGCTGGCGGCACTACAAAAATAGAATTACATATATATGTATAGTCAGTTCGAGATGCGTTATTATGAAGTATGATATAGGATTATCGTGTTGTAGCGCGTACCAGAAAATCCATCCTATGTGTTAGTTGGGCGCTCTTTCCATTGTATATTCCTTTGTTGGCAACATAATCGATGAATGACCTACATGATTCGAAAAAGTTATCCTCGGCCATTTCAAACGAATGAAGACTACAATAGAGTTATGTAAGGAGGAAATGAGCATATCTCTCAAGTATTCCTCTTAGAACGCTGAAGTCGTGCTTGTTGCAGATTAGGGAATCAAGGTATATCACATGGTTCCTCTTGGGTATAATAACTAAAAGGATCTAGTGGCACCTACTCATGTATGTCGCTATAGTCATTAAACCTAAGTTCGAGCTGCGTATAAAGTACAAATGAAATTTGTATAGTAAGTAGTGACACTTACCCCTGGTTGTAGGGCACCACTATGTACTTCATGTTCTTCTAACGAAGCAATGACCTCGTTATGTATTTCTCGACGAAGGACGAGTCTGCTTGGATCGTTTGCAGCGATACCACATGTGGGTCGAGAAACCCACGGTTCTTTCCATTCAGGACATTTTTCAAAGCATGTATCTATATATAAGCAATGAGTTGTGATATTTATCGGTATTACATGAATGTAGAACTTGATTGTACACACTTACAGTGTCCAACATCGTAGAAGCAAGATGTCGAGGCCAACGAGGTTGAATAGGTCATATAAGTCTTTGAAGCCCACGACGAAGTACCTCGTCCTATTGAAGAAATGCTTCTCCTCGTATCTGACGGTGATTCCAGTATCGCACCCCTTCTTTTGGGTCTTCTTCAAGTACCAGGCATGCAAAGCCTGACAAGCATATCTAGCGTGCATTAATACTGCGTCGGAGCACAACGGTTTTCCGATGATGTAGTTCTCGGATATCGCGGACTTCCCGGACTTCCTGGACTTCCCGGACTTGGGAGGCGCCTTATGTGAGGACCCCCGGAATATTGGTGGTTTATACCGAATTAACAATCATACCAAAAGCATAATTCTTAATCAAGAACAATCGATTCTTAATTAAAAATTATACTAGAAGCATAATTCTTAACAAGGTACAAATCCAATATTCAGGTTCCCGGATATATGTATCACAATAGTTCCCAGGTTTTAGACCATTGCACATATATCCTCAAACAACATTGTATCATACATACAAGGCATACATTTACATAATTATACATAGCATTTTACAATTCGGTTTGGAATTCTACAATATAAAGTGACCTTGGGCCACAACAAAAGTTAGCAGCGGAAACAAAACTAAACAACAAAAGACCACCAATGGCCTCCCATCACCCTCAGGCTATTGAGTGGAAGTTAGAACTAGCTTCACTCGTTAGCGTCACCACGATCGCGCTAACGGGCATCTCATACAAATAACCATCCTCACCGCAACAAGTGGTTATAAAACACGAGTCGGAAGGTACTCGCAAGACTTACACAAACTATGAAAAGAAAGTGTTTAATAGAACCTGTTCAAAGGAGTAGAATTTGTACATGCATAAGGTTGACAACAGGAAGGTTATAATGGTTTCAATTTTTGCGTAAAGCAATACATCTTAATCCTACACTTGCTACATTTTGGTAAGGCAGTTTTATAAATCAATTTGGACTAAAACAGTGAGTAAAAGAGAGCATAATCTGAAACAATAATCAACATTAAAGTGGCTGTCCACTAATCATAAAAAAAAACATTGCATGAATAGCTCTCATGCTGAAATAGTATTCAAAATCAAGTGGTAATTCAAAATCTATACAAAGATCTATTCAACTCAAGCGTTGTCCATAACAGTGGACACGGCTATTGAATAGTTTTAACCTGCAGGGTGTACATCTTTACCCACACGACTTAGCTAGCAGTAAGCCATCTAGAATAATAGCACACTTGCCTTTGGTATGCCGGTAGGGTAAACTAAGATTTGGTGTTTTTCAACAAGTTAACACTATTGATTTGGAATACCCATGTGTGGTGATCCCTTCGATTCAAGTTACTAATAGAACACCAACCGGGGTCCACATGTTGTCTTGAGAATCTTGAGCCGATCGAAAAAATTTAAATGACAGAAAGTAGAGCTGTGCTAGCTGCACATATTAGATCGCAATTGGAGCCCTTAAGGTACATACATGTAATGGAACGCATGTACGTCCTCACCCTCTTAAGAACATATGATACAGATATGATATGAAACACATATGTCCTTACTTCCCTGTTTTCCAACTCAATAGCATTAACCCTTTACTTAAACAAATAGCACCCATACACTGCGTGTGAGGACCCCAGTTTATTTAGCTTGTAATGTTTAGTCATCCATTGACCCTAACATCACAAACAAAATAACCCGTGTCTTCGAGATATGTATACTTCCCAGAAATGCAGTATACATACCCCTTTACAAAATCGTGCATCAATATCATACAAGACATAGAACCAAAGCACGAACTAGATTAAAACAACGACATACATAATATAGAGAGAGTTACTACAAAAGGGCCGACCGGCCAAATAACAGCTAAGAAAGATAACACAGCGGAAGCAAAAGCCATAAGATGGCGATAAACAAAAGAGAACCACAAGGTTTGCCTTTAGCCCACAAGGCAACCGACCGGGCCGCCTAGCTGATCTTCCCAACCGCAGCACATCTCACAAAAGTAAAGCCCTTTGGGCTCTACCTCCTCTGCAACAAAGTTATTAAGCAAAGCAAATGAGTACAAAAATGTACTCGCAAGACTGACGTGTAATATAACAGAACTATAGTTAGCTACATGCAAGCTTTATTTAAGTGGATGAGGCTTTGGACTTATTTTAGCATAAAGCAAGTTTTCATTTGCAATATTTAAATAGATTCAAAGCAGTTTTGCAATTCATTTTTAATTTGCAAGTAACAACGAGACAAGTAACATAATAACAATAGGTAGATGACAACAACAACCCTGGAAGTGGCTAACCCTGTAACATCCCAACTGTATAATTAGGGTTAATCAAGTATAATTATATGTGTAGAAATTAAAACTTTTTCTCACAACTTGAAAACCCCTAAAATCTCATGTAATTCTTGTCCAAGAGTTGTGTAATCCAAAAACACAAAGCTCTTGTTGACCAAAAGTCAAATTCTTTTTCCAATTATCTTAAATCTTGTGCCAAACAATTGGAAAGTATTTTCTTTGGTCCTAAAACTGTGGTGGGACCCCTCTGAAAAATATCATGAGTTATAACACTTGTTGATAATTTTTGGAGGCAAAACAATCCTTGAAGCAACCTTCATGAATTTCCTGAGAAAAATGCATAGCATAATAACCTCTGGAAATTTTAGGTAAGGTTACTCTCATTGTCAGCAAGCTCTAGTTAAAGTTTCATCAAATTTGGAGTTCATTTGCTATCTCAAATAATTCTGCTAAGTTTCAGCTGTTAAAACTAAATTTAAAAGCCTACACTGTTCCTTGGGCTAGCCATATTCAAAGTTGGTCCAGCCCAACCATGTCCGCACCTCAGCAGACCTCATCTCCACCTTGATCGGTCGCGGTAGTTGGATTTACATCCATGACCACGACCTCCTCATGGTCAACACCGCCACAGCTTTCCCACCTCATCGAGTCGTAACTAGTTGGATCAAAGATCCACGGTCATGACCTCCCTGTGTGTTAAACCTCAAAGACCTCCTCATTTGTTAAACCATCGTGGCGAGGTCATCCCATTTGTTGAGGTCGTGGCCGTTGGATCAAATCCAACGACCACGACCTCCTCCTCAACATACTCGATCGAGGTCTTCCCACCTCGTGAGGTCACGACCCTTGGATCCAAGATCCATGGCCCGACCTCCCTCTCTGTTAAACTAAGCAAACCTCCCACTAACCACGGTCGTAGCCATTGGATCAAATCCAACACTCACGACCTCCCGTCTCTCAAGCACTCACAACCTCCCTCATCTTTTGTCGCACCGTTAGATTAAAATCTACGGTCACGACCTCCTTTTTGTCTCATGCGCACCAGACCTCCCCAGCGCACGTGAGATCGTAGCCCTTAGATCTAAATCTAAAGGCCATGACCTCCCTTGTGCGTTGCGCAAGCTCAGGACCTCCACCTCTTTTGATCGGAACCCTTAGATCTAAATCTAGCGGTCCTGACCTCCCTTGCCTGTTGCGCATCATATCAGACCTCCCCGGTCATTGTGTGCCCTTGGATTTAAATCCAAAGGCCATGACCTCCCCTCATGTCCTTTTGATCGCGTGCGGTTAAGTCCTCACTGGAGGTCCGCACCGTTGGATGGAGATCCAACGCTTTGGACCTCCTGTCCCTTTTCCTCACGTGCGTTTTTGCGATTAAGGAAATCGGAGGGCCACGACCTCCCCATCCTTGATCGTGTGGCTGGGACCTCCTCCCAGCCACTTAAAACATAACGGTTCAAAAATTGGATCCGATGGTTAGGACCTCTCCCAGGTCTTATCCAACGGTCACCAAGACCTCCCCTGTTCTTCTCCTTCCTCTGGCGCATGCGTGCTCTCGAGCGGTGGGTTGTCACGCGCCGAGCCTCAGTGCACCTTTTGACTCTCTGGCGACCGCATTTAATCTTTGGTGAGCCTTCCGCCTCTCATATCCACTCAGACACGCGGGTTGTCAACTTTATGTCATGTCCACCCCATGGACCAACCCGTGGGCTAAGCTCACCATGGAGCTTAGCCCGATTCCTAACCTTCACCTCGGGCTATAAGTGTCCACTCGAGCTCCCGTTGGCTTCCTTTACACACTTGGAGCTGTCATACCAGTGTTTGGCCGAGCTCCTAACTCACTCACCTCCTCTCTAGTGGGCGCCATTGTTGAAGTCCTTGGAACTCCTCGGTGACTCAAGGGTTCCAGTGGCTCCTTCTTCAACCCTTGCTCACTTTATGCTCCCCAAACCTCCTGAAATAACCCTAACTTATTTTGTTTGGGCATTTTTGAGAGGTGGACAAAGTGAGCTTGGGCTGGTCTTGAGTGAGTGCAAGCTTCATTGTCTTCCCAACTCCGGTCATCACCTCCACGACCTCCCGGCACCTTAGGACCTCCGGTACCTCCTGTTAGTCCTTTAGTTCTTGGCACCCGCTGAATGCATGTTGCGGAGCTTAAGTTTTGGCACACGCTTGATTGTCGCATGAGCTCCATTTTGTATTTTCGTAGTTTGGCCGTCTTTGGTCATCTTTTGACCTCTCGGCTCGGCGGCGTTCAAGGCCATCGCCGTTGAGAGGAGGACCATTGGTGCGCATGGTTATTGCGGACCGCGGTATCATTGGACCTCACCGGCGGGCTCTACATCGCCGGCGAGATCACTTCTTCGCTCGGGATTTTGTCGGACGTCCCGAGCATGTCATTGTCGTTTTAGGACATAAATTCACCGTTTAAATGCCCAATCATTGCAATCATGGGGTTAGCGATAAATGCCATTTAACTTTGTCTCTTGTGCGCATTTAAAACCTCCTCGCGCGGACCTCCTCATGGTCCCGGCGCATTATTCATGTCCTAGCGGCGTCTTGAAGTTAAAGCGCTGGTGCAGGGCGTCCGGACCTCCTCCGAGGAGATCTGGGCGTCCAAGACCTTCCTTGCGCTGTCGTGGCCGTCGAGACCTCCACGGAGGTCTGTGGCGTTAGAGACCTCCCTAGGTTATCTCGGCTGTTCATGACCTCCCGGGTAGATCTTGGCCGTCAAGGTCCTCCCTCAGACGTCCGAACCATCGAGGACCTCCTTGGAACATCTGGACCGTCCGGGACCTCCCTGTGAGGTCTTGGCGATGTAGATCTTCCTCGGGGAGATCTTGGTAGTTTAGATCTTCCTTTGGAAGATCTCGGTAGTTGAGGACCTCCCTTTAGATTTGGTCCGTTAGGACCTCCCCATCGTTGTGGTCCGTTGGATTTTCCATCTCGGCCACGACCTCTCCACACCTCGCGCATGTGCGTTACTAGGAGGTCCAAGACCTCTGGACCTCCCTGGCGTGTGCGTTGTTCACTGGGAGGTCTCGAGCCGTTAGATCTATGATCGTGGCTCACGTCCTCCCATGTCCTTATGGGTTTTAGAAATTCCGGTGAGCTCTAGTATAAACTGAAATAAGGTATAAACTTTAGAATTCCATATCTTTTTCATTTTTAATCCAAATGAGGTCATTCAAAGTATGTTGGCTCTGGCTTGGACTTGACTTTAATCCAAAAATGATTGTAAGTTGAGTTCAACTCCGAGCACTGATTTGCCATAAGATTTTAAAACCAACTTTAGAATATACACTTAAATCAATGCTTAACTTGTAAAATACAAAACTAATGCTCGGTAGATTATTTTTGAGTGAGACCAACTTTGTTGGTTTCCTCTAATAATGAACTCACTGTGAAAATTAGTTTTGAGCTTGTTTCTGTTATAAAAATGAGGACTTGTGCATTATAATTTTGTTCAAGTTCTTGTTTTTGAAAATTTGTAGAGAGTGCAATATAGCTCGAATGAGGTGAACTCAATTGTGTTATTCATCTCATGAGGTGCTGGTTTTCTGATAAAAATTTCAGCTTCACTACTTTTCTAGAAAATGTTGCCTCACAATTAAATTAGTGAATAGTGCGGTTTGGTATTTTAGAAATTTGAGCAGAATTGTTTTGCTCATAACTTTTGCATTGAGAATCCAAATCAATTGGTTCTTGTTGCAAAATTCCTAAAAATCACCCTCTTGCTGCTGTAGAAAATTCAGAGAATTTGGAGTTCGTTTGTTGTGCTGTCTTTGTTGTGTTTAAATCGTTCTTATCGGTTCTTTCTCGCTTTTCCGTTGAAGCCGACATTTGTGGTGATCCCGAGAGTGACCCTCCGCAACAAATTGACCAGCAACAGCAAGGCAAGCAGTTTGATCATTTCCATCATTGTCCCATTACTTTAAAGCTTAATATATCGTTTTACTTCTATGTATGCATGCTACTTTGTGTTAAATGTAAGCTAGCAAGCCTATAGTTGCATAATCTATAGGAATTGTTCATCCTCTACTACCATGAGCCTAGGTTATTTGCTGTGGTGGGAGCTCGTTGGATGAGCTCTTATCACTTAGTAGTTTCGATGTAAATTGCTTAGACATGCTTAGTTATCGGTAGAAATGGGCGATCATCGACTTAGTCGATGGTCTTGATCACTCAAAACTGATTATTACTCCTATATGTCCAGCACTTGTGCTTTGATTAATTGTAAAATAAAAAAATGAAAATAAAAGATTGATTTAGACTTGGGCATATTGGATGGATGGCGTGGTTTTTGGATGTGGTGGTATGCCCGGGTCCCTAAGGACCGAGTACTTGGGTCACTAAGCCCAGCGATTTAGCGTACTAACCACTTGAGGCATATGGAACCCCTCTTGACTAAGTACTCTAGGAGGTGTTAATTATGAGCGAGCTCGGTTGGTGTGTTTTCAAAACAAATGTATATGTATAGTGTGGGAGGAGCATTAGCTTAGGGAAGGTTGTGTGATGTCTCCTTCTCCCGTGGGTTGTGCACTCGTAATTAGCATTCATCCTTTGGAAAGGTCTCGTAGGACTTAGCCGTGCAGCACACCTTCGGAAGTGTGCGTAAAGGAAAGGCGATCGGCGTGTGGAGTGCAGTGGTACACCTGCGAGGATAAAACTATTGAATAGCCTCGCCCTAGGTTATGGACATGCTTGGTAAGGTCGTTCAAGACTAGACTACAACCTTTAATTAAAACTTGACATGGTTGGTATGAGCAGGGGAGTTCATGCTATTGTTGTGGTGACTTGGGTTAGTCACTTCGAGATTGTTCTTGTTGTTGTTATTATGTTATTATCGCGTTGTTATTTCAACAATTAAAAATGCTTTGTCAAATTGCTTTCAATCTACTATGTTATTGCAAATGAAACTTGCTTTATGCTAAAATGTGTCCAAAGCCTCATCCACTTAAATAAAGCTTGCATGTAACTAAATTATAGTTCTGTTATCTTACGTCGGTCTTGCGAGTACAATAAACAAGTTATTGTACTCATTTGCTTTGCTTAACAACTTTGTTGCAGAGGAGGTAGAGCCCAAAGGGCTTTACTTTTTGTGATTTGTCTTGGTGGTTGAGAGAGCGACTAGCTTGGCGGTCGGTTAGTTGCCTTGTGGGCTAAAGGCACCTTGGTTGGCTCTTATTTTGGGCCATCTTTATGGCACTTTTGCTTCATTGTTATCTTTTTGTAATCATTGCTATTTGGCCTAAGGGCCTCTCTTTTGTAATATCTATTCCATATTAATGTTAACCACGGTTTGTTGCTTATGTACTATGTGTTGTATGGAATTGATGCATTCTTTTGTTGTGAGGTATGTGTCTTGCATTCAGGAAGTATACATCTCTCGAGACCGAGTTTATTTGGTTGATAATACTAGGGTCAATTGGATGACTAAGTATTATGAGCCTAATAAGCGTCGAGTCTCACAAAAGTTGGTATCGAGCCGTTATGACCGTAGTAACGCAAGCTTGGTCGTCCTTAGGATATTTTGAAAACCTATTTTCAAAGCATCAAACGAGTTTTGAAAGCTTAGGTAAATTCTCGGATTTTATTCCTTACCTATCTTAGCTCTCTCTTCTCATCTCACTCTAATTTGAGTTTTAAAAGTTGTTTTCCTCTCTTCCCTTCTACAAAATGGTTGTTATCGATTAACACTGGGTTTTGGGAGAACCAATGAGATTGGCAAATTGAAGTGTGAGCTGCCCACTACAAGGTTTTGAAGTTCTGGAGTCGGTGATTCGACAAGGAGCTTGGATGCGAAACCTGGACAGCAAGCATCAAATTTCCGGACAGCAGTCTCAAAGGTTTCTAATTAGGATAGATAATGAGAGGTTAATCAACTAAAACTTGTGGGAATAAAAGGGTAAGATGTGATACTAGTTAGCTAAGTATCTAACCCTTATTTCGATGATTTAACCTTGCTCTTTAGTAGCATTAACTCTCACCCTACAATCTGATTTTTGATCTTCTCGACCAATTACTCGTTCATTCAATACGGGTTAGTTGAGTTGAGAAGTTGAGCCTTGCTTTTGGAGTTTCTTGGCTGTTTTTAGAGTCTTTTAGAAGCCTTTTAAAGTTTAAATAACCGCTGGTTTTTGGCTTTCGTTTGGGGTGATATTCCATTTCCCTAGTCGATCGCTTTTGCTTTCTTTAAGGCTTTGTTTTCGGGTCTAGTTGCTAACCAAAAATTCCTTGTAACAGGATGGCCGGACCTTTTCGTAGCGGCCAAGGCGATCGGTGGTCCGGACGAGAGCTTCCTCCTCCTCCGACCATGGCCGAGGTTCTTCTTGAGATCGGCGCAACCCGCGGATGGCCGGAGAGTTCTCTTGGGCGTCATCGCGCCGCACCACCACCGCACTTACGGAGCTTGAGGATCTGGGCCGGAATGCCCATCGGCCGCGTGGAGGACTCGCGGAGTTTCTTCGTACTCGGCCCTACCTTTTCCGGTCGAGGACCCGCTCGATCTGAGCGATTGGCCCGTTTGGTTGGCGGAAGCTCAAGATAGCGATGCGAGAGCATGAGAAGGCGCTGTTCGCGATCGCACCGGTGGAGGTGCGGCTTTGTCATGGTGGGAGAGCTTTCTCGCCATGCGGCCGTGGATCACACCGTCTCTTGGGAGGAGTTCCGTCTTGCCTTCCGCGGGCTCACATCCTGCGGCTTGATGGAGATCAAGAAGCGGGGAGTTTCTTCTTGCTCAAGCAAGGCGTGGCTCGATCATGGAGTATGTCTCTGAGTTCAACCATCTAGCTCGTTATGCTCCCGAGGGCGTGGCACGATATGGCTAAGCGTGCCAAGTTGAGCGTGGCTTGTGCGAGGTGAAGGACAAGCTATCCATTGTCGACTTTTCGATTTTCGGACCTTGGTCGACAAGGCCATTGTCGTGAGCATGCGGCTCGAGAGCTTATGGACTCCATAGCGCAAGTGGGAGGCCCATAAGTCATCGAGGCGATTCTTCCGTCCCGCTTGAGGCGGTCTCGAGGTACCATTCTCACTCTTGGCGCCGAGGTCACTCTTTATGTGACCCCAACATTAATGAACAGTAATTATATGCATTTTATATTATAATTGTTATTTACGAGCATGTGCATAAATAATGCATTAGAAAATCTTAAAATCAAGTGTAAATCTTAAAATCCAATGTAAATCTCTAAATTCAAACTAAAGCCACAAAAGAAATTTTAAATAAATGTTCATAAGGTCTCGGAAAATAATTTATTTAAAACATTAGAATAATTATCATGAATTAATATAATTTTTCCAAATTTTTGGGACTAAATTCAAACCACGAAAATTCAAACACACATCTATAACATACACTAAGTTTGAATTTATATTGTACAAAATATTATATGAGCAGAAGGTTTAATAATTTTTATAAACATTAGGCTATCCGAGAACTCACCTAAATTATTTTAGGATTTTCTGAGTTTATTTCTATTTTTAAAGCCACGGTCAAAGTAGGAATAGGAAATAAAACCTCGGTCAAAGTTCTAGACCTAAACTCACGATTCTTGTGCGTTAGGCTCGAGTCCGACCGGCTAATCGACTCAATTTGAGTCAACTAAGCGTACCGACCGCACCCAACGCGTAAGGACCGTTAGATTGGAAATCAACGGCCCAAATCCCATGGCCGATCGGATGGTCCGAACGGCCCAAGTCATCCGGACCGTTCAGTCAGAAATCAACGGCTCAGATCTCGCACTTGATCAGGATGGTCCGAACATCCCTCGTAATCTTGACCGTCCATCCATGATCGTGCGGTCCACGTTTAATCATGCCGAGCCAGTCACTGTTTAACCCAGAACTAACCGACCGCGTCACCCTTTTATTTCACTGACCTGCGGGCCCCACTCCGGCTTCGGTTGTCTTCTTCCTCAGCACGGCGTTGACGCCACGCAGCTCCTCGCCGCTGTAGCGCCTGGACACGCCACCCCATCTCGTATCTTCTCCCCAGATATTTTTCCACTCGGTCAAAACACCAGAGCCAGCACAGCATGCCACGCTGCCCATCTAGCAGCTTCTTGCACGCCGCATTTTTTTTCTTTCTCTTTCTCAATTCGGTCAACACACAGGACCAATCTTCCTTTCCCACAAATATCTTTCCCTATGCGGTCAACCACCAGGCAGCCTTCCTTTCCATTCTTCCCCCAAATTTGCTTTCTTCCCCAAAAATCTCATTCTCCCCTTTCTCCTTCCATGGCGCCACCACCATGCCGCCCCTCTCCGCCACCAACCGCGGCTCTCCTACTCCATGGCGCCGGCCTGGCCTTGGTCCGCCGCCGTCACCCGGAGTTTTCCCCCCCAGCGCCGGCCGCCGTCCTCATCTCCGGCCCGTTGGGCACCTCCCCAACCGCTGGCCACCCCCTCCTCTTCCCTCCGCTCCCCGTCCGACCACCTCCCTGCCGGCCTCGGCTTGGCCGCCGCCGACGCAGATTTGCGCCACCACCCGCGTTCCTCCCCTTCGGCCTGCTTGGAGCCTCCCCGACAACCGGCCACCCCTCACCTCCCGGCTTCCCCACCGGTTTCATGGTCGACGTCGTCCTCCTCCGCCGCTGCACCGCCCCGGAGCTACGCGACCGCGAGCAGCTCAAGACCGACACCTTTGGCCCCTTCCTCCTCCAACCGAAGCGCGCCGTCATCGCCCTCGTCGATTCCGCCTACCACAACCAGGCCCACAAGGTCTTCATCAGGATGATTGCCACCAGCCTTGCTCCCGACGCCTCGACATCTTCTCCAAAGCCGACTGCCACCCCGCTTGTTGTTCTTGCTGCCTGGGTGAGCCACTTCCGCTTTTGTTCAGGTTAAATCATGTCCCAGCATTTTCTCCTCAAAATTTCCCAATATATTTCAGGGATTGTGCAGAGGAAGTTCGTCGTTTCATCCTCTTCCTCCCGGCTGGTCAAAAGCCCCCACCATCGTTGCTGCCCTCACTTTTGTTGAGTTCCGCGCCAATCGCTCACGACCGAAGCACCCTCAGGCCTCCCTTGTCGCTCCCTGACCTCCGGTCCGAGTCCTCCCTCACCTCAGCGCTACATCCATGGTGAGCTGCCCACGCCGCCAGTGATGCTTGGTGCCGATCTGCAGTATTTCGGGGGAGAGCTCGCACGTGTGGAGGGTGTTCGCCAAAATGCTCAAGTCGCCCCTGATGCTTCCCCATTTCCCCGGTGCTAGCTCCCTGTTTCTGTTCTCTGAGGTGGAGTCTTTCTCTCTGTTATATAATTACCAGTAGAACTTGTTAATGACTGTTAAGTCATTTAATGAGAATTGTTTAGCAAATGAATATTTGTTTTAGTGATCAGATTTGTAAAAATCCTTTGGTTGAAATGAATGAACAGAGAAGTGGGTGTCCAGTGGGCAAATTTAAAGATTGAAAATGAAGTAGAGATGGTAGCATTTTAATATAGAAGAGAGGTTTTGTTAGATGTTGGTGAACAGTGAAGCTAATTTGGGACCAAATGCAATTAAGCCTTTGTAATGACTGATTGGATCACTCCAGTGCACTTGACAAAAAGATCATTAAATCAAATGGGAGCTTATTTAACAGTACCACAGTCTAGCAATCCTTTTGATGAAATGCATTATCAGAGAGGTTGCATGTTTGCAAATCACCTTATAATAGCTGATAGTGAGCTTTATCCCTTTTGCCACCAGATTTCTCTGGTTGCTCTGTCTACCCTTTCTGTGTGTATGTATCTTCCTATTAGATAAGGTAATAACTGATTAGGGGAATTCTTATCCAATTACACTCATGCACATCATTGAACATGTCCAGTAGCTCCCAGTATATGTATGAATACTAAAGTAAATACCAGTGAACTCTCACCCTTAATGGTTAATCAAGTTTTGTTAATAAGCTACTTAGCTAATTAAATGGTAGATAGCAAGCATATAGCAGTGGCTGTCAGTGACCCTCTGTTCTTCTGTAGCTCTCAATGTATTTTAAGTGTATATACATTTTAATTAGGATAATTAGTTAAGTAATTAGCTAATTGGTGACTCAAAAACCTGTTTAAATAGATAAGTGAACTAGTAAAAAGATAAGTCAACTGTACCTCTATGCAATACAATAAGGAAGATAACTTGGAAAATAAGTAGGGATGACAGTAGGAATTCTAATGCAATCGATTAAAGGAGCTTCTATCCAGTTAAGGACTAATGACCATCAGTGACCAAGGTGAAATAAATTAGGATCAAATCATCGAGATAGTCAAGGTTGTAATTGAACGAATAGCTTAGTTAAATGTTATACTGTATGTATCCTTCTATGTGCTGATCTCCATGACATGGAACCTCTCTCTATCCCTCTCCTTGTTGGTATACATGATAGTGTGGTCCACTTATGGTGTTTAGGATTATTAGTAGTCTAATGACAGTGAACCCTCACATTTGTGTGTGTTTAATTAAAAGTTGATTAGTAGATTACCTAGAAAGTAACTTGACAATACTTAGGGATTAATCCCAAATGCTTTGTGAAACATTACCAAATAAACTGCCTAGACAAACTTAATTAGAAGCTACACCAACGCAGTTTTCCAGAGCAATCTAAATTGAGTAATTAGTAGTAAAGATAACCAAATTTAATCACTAAGATGTTGTCTTTTCATTTATGTGTGAATAATATCTTAGTAATTAGCAAGATAATGAACTAAGCTATTCTTTTGAATACTTGATAAGTCTTTAAAAGATTAATTGATAAGGAAATATATAAGAGGATTGATTTTGACTGTATGATCATCGTGGATGTATGCATAGAATGTCTAGAGAGAGTGTTTGTGAGTACTAGGTGTCCTGTTAAGGAAAACAATGTCATCTGAACTCCAGATATTATCAGTTATTAAGTTTATCCCAGAAATTGAATTAACTTTAACAAGTCCATAAGAAATTGAACTCTAAATTAAATTAAAATCCATACCTAAATACATTTAGAATCATAACTTCATTCATATATATAATTATCATGCATTTTTGAGCATTTTGGATTTCTCGATGTTATTGGTGTTTATTAAGCTATCGCATTTTCTCTCTAGATTATAAATCGCGCGGAGTGAATAATTACGCCTACAAGAGTGAACAAGTGGACTTCTACTGAGGCAAGAATCCTCTCTGCACCATATTGATCCCAATTTTGGAACTGTAGATTTACAAAATACAGTGACAACTGTTACATGCTAATTTCCTTAAAATTATTTGTGACATGTGTAGTATCTAGTTACAACCCATAACTTGTGGTTTACCTTAAATTTGACCATACACTCAAATTAAGGTATTGTTTGTATTACAATACTTAGGCTAGAAATTGCTTAGCCATGCAGTCTTTAGAACGGTAGTGCTTGGCAAGCTTATCTTGTCAAGTCTGGGAAACACAAATAAATTTACAGTATTTGTTTCTTTGTTGATCTCTTTAAATCAGAAATGAGTTTAAACCCTTCTTGCTAATCTAATTTCAAATCTGGACAAGTGAATGCTAGTGGTGGTGCCGTAGTGCACGAGAATTGGGAAATGTGGTTGTCTTGTCTGGATTGATTAAGGACTGAACATCGGCTGGATGATTCAAGCCCCAACGTACTTCCACACGCGGTGTATGGGCGCCGTTTGGTTAAGTAAAGGGCTAGTACTATTGAGTTGGATACTGGAGAGTAAGGACATGTGTATTGATTTCATATGGCATAGATGCTTAAGTCTTCGGGCCGTGTCGTATGCCATGTGGAACTTATATTGATATCAGATGTTCTTAGATGGGTAAGGGCGTAGATGTGTTACATCGCATGTACGTTCCTTCAGGGCCCCGATTGCAGCCTAATATGTGTAGTGAGCACAGTTCGCATTTAATTGACTGGGTCGGCATTCCCGGTACAACATGTGAGCCCCGGTTGAATAGATGCTATCAGTCGTTATTTAAGCGGGATCAGTCTCACATGGGTTGTCCAACTCAATAGTATTGACTTGTTGAAAAATACCAAATCTTAGTTTACCCGGCCGGCATACCAAAGGCAGTGTGCTATTATTCTAGACGGCTTACGGGCTAACTAAGTCGTGTGGGTAAAGATGTACACCCCTGCAGGGTTAAAACTATTCGAATAGCCGTGTCCCCGGTTACGGACAATGCTTGAATTTGATTAGCGCTTTGTATAGATTTTACACTCCAATTTATTTGGTGGATGGAATTTCGGTTATATGGTTAATTATGTACTGTCGTGCTGGTGGTACAACACCACTTCATTATTGTTTATTGTTTATGATTATTCTTCATTTATTTACTGTTTTAGTCCAAATTGATTTATTAAACTGCTTTATGAAAATTTAGCAATGTTAGGTTAAGTGGTATTGCTTTACGCAAAATTGAACCATTATAACTATCCTGTTGTTAACCTTATGCATATATCAATTCTAATCCTTTGTATAGGTTCTATCAAACACTTTCTTTTATTAGTTTGTGTAAGTCTTGCTGAGTACCTTCTGTACTCAGTGGATATTGTCCACTTGTTGCAGGTGAAGCCGTTCTAATTAATATTTCAAGTTGAGGCGATTGCGTTGGTTCTTGGCTTTAATCGATCAAGTTGCCCTTGGGTTGTGGCGCTCCTTTGGAAAGTTTATTTTCTTATTCTTCTTACATTTCTTGTTTACTAAGTGTTCCCTTGTAAAATTTTACCGTTATGTATATATGCTAGCTGTGTATGCATATTTTTATTGTGCATGCTTGTGATATAATGTTGTAAGGATATATGTATGTTAGCAGCTGATTCAGGGAGCTAACATGAGGCATATATCTGGGAACCTGAATGTTGGATTTGTGACTTGTTAAGAATTATGCTTCTAGTATAAATTTTAATTGAGGACCGGTTGTTCTTAATTAAAACTTATGCTTTAGGTATGATTCTTAATTCGGCATAAATCCCAATATTCCGAGGTCCTTCTGACGTTAGTATCGAGTGTGTGTTATTTATAGAGTTAAAGCTAGTAGCAATGGACGATGTTAGGAATTTGGTTTGCAAAAAGTATTTTCAAGATTAGCAAAAATTTGGCAAACTGTAAGTAATATAATTCTTTTCTTTCTTACCCATCCTAGCATCTAATTCTTATCTCACAATTCATTTGATTTGTGCAAAGTGAATTTTCTTCGTTTCTCATCTCATTTCTCTAACAGTACACACGCTAAGTAGTCAACTGATGAGGACAATGGGGATAGGACGAGAAGATGTTGCTTTCTCACAAGATTAGAATTAATTTAGGGATTATTCTTAGATTGAATACACCCTAATTATATTGTAGACGCTGGATTTTGAAATATAATCTTTTGGTCTCTTTTGTTCCAAGTAGTTGCGCATCGCCTACGGGCAGCATATATAGCAACTATGTCGGAAAACTAATTATGGTTCGAGTTGTATCTTGTACTGGTCTTTGAACCTTAGTACACCCATTTGGATCTTGAATCGCAAAGTTTTGAGCTTGTGCATTCATTATAGGGATTATTGCCTTAGAGTTACCCGTCTACTCATCTTATGCTCATTCTCTCCTTATTCTATCTCTTATGCATCAAAATGTTTAAGGCGGTAGAAGCTACCCCAAATCGTGTATTAAGCATCATAATTCCTACACTTTGATCATGCATATAGTTTTAAGTTAACTTAAGAATATCTGGTCACTCAGGTTGTTAGCAAGCATCATAACTAAAAAGAATTCATATAAATCAAAATGCATGGTTAGCATTCTTCATGGTAATTAAAGCATAAAAAACAAAATTTCTAGCCTATAGGAGTATAAATTGAACTTTCCTTAAATTGTTTTATTTTAAAACTGTTAACTAAATTAGAATTGGATGACTTATCATGCTCATATAGGTTCCTTGCATAAATTTCAAAATTTAAAGGTCATGAATGTGTAACTTGATATGCTAGATAATTGTAAAATTAAAGAATGCTTGTCTTTTAAACTGTAAGGATAGAACATATCACAAAATAAACCGAGGGTAGTCTATTTGTAGTATTGATCAACTAAAAATAATTAAACCAGATTAGGAATTGTTGACCTATAATGATGAAATTGTGCTCTAGTGATGTTAGAAGATATTAAAAATCTTCATAATATCGACCTAAGCATCTAATAGTATGTGTTTCACAACTGTAATGTTTCAAGAAGTATTTGAACTTGTTATGCCCAGAATTTAATTTAAATGCTTTGCAAGACTATTCTAGCCAAGTTTAAATTTGAAGCAAATAGAAAGGTTTTAATCGTTAAGGACCAGATCATGATAGTGTGAATTTATATTGTTTATTAAATCTCATGCTCATTTAACACAATAAAATTTATTAGTTGCATTTTGATAGACTCCTGTAAGCATGCATGTAATTAATTGCACTCTCACTAATCCAATTTAATTTGACATAAATCTGAAATCATTTGTACATCCTTTCATGCATTCCTCCACTAATGCCCAACTTAGAAAGGAATGCATTAGCAAAGTGAGTAATTAGAACTAGTAGAGCAAGGGTTAAATGAGACTACCAACAACCTTGCTTTGTCTTCTCTAATCTCTATACCACATTCCAATATTGATACTAGATTACCATTTAACCGACCCTCTGTTCTATCGATCAATGCCTACTTCGGTAGACTGAATAGAGTTATGCCATCCTCTTACCTAAATCTTAGAAATAACCTCACATGCTTCGGATTGAGTTCTGGTTGTGATAAAATCCGAAGCGTGGCCTGATGACCAACCCTAGCTAGATTGCCCTAGCATTTCATCCCAATTCCCGAACCATAGGAATCTCGGGGCGAGATTACTCAAGAGGGTAGGTTTATATGACCCCAACATTAATGAGCGATAATTATATGCATTTTATATTATAATTGTTATTTACGGAGCATGTGCATAAATAATGCATTAGAAAATCTTAAAATCAAGTGTAAATCTTAAAATCCAATGTAAATCTCTAAATTCAAACTAAAGCCACAAAAGAAATTTTAAATAAATGTTCATAAGGTCTCGGAAAATAATTTATTTAAAACATTAGAATAATTATCATGAATTAATATAATTTTTCCAAATTTTTGGGACTAAATTCAAACCACAGAAAATTCAAACACACATCTATAACATACACTAAGTTTGAATTTATATTGTACAAAATATTATATGAACAGTAAGGTTTAATAATTTTTATAAACATTAGGCTATCCCAGGAACTCACCTAAATTATTTTAGGATTTTACAGAGTTTATTTCTATTTTTAAAGCCCTGGTCAAAGTAGGAATAGGAAATAAAACCTCAGTCAAAGTTCTAGACCTAAACTCACGGTTACTGTGCGTTAGGCTCGAGTCCGACCCGGCTAATCGACTCGGCTGAGTCAACTAAGCGTACCGACCGCACCCAACGCGTAAGGACCGTTAGATTGGAAATCAACGGCCCAAATCCCATGGCCGATCGGATGGTCCGAACGGCCCAAGTCATCCGGACCGTTCAGTCAGAAATCAACGGCTCAGATCTCGCACTTGATCGAGATGGTCGAACATCCTCGTAATCTTGACCGTCCATCCATGATCGTGCGGTCCACGTTTAATCATCAAGGCGATCCTTTGTTTAACCCGAACTAACCAAGCCGCGTCACCCTTTTATTTCAGCGACTGCGGGCCCCGCTCCGGCCGGTTGTCTTCTTCCTCGGTAGCGGCGTTGACGCCACGCACTCCTCGCCATTATGGCGCTGGACCGCCACCCCATCTCGTATCTTCTCCCGGATATTTTTCCACTCGGTCAAAACACGAGCAAGATAAAGACATGCCCGCAGCGCCCATCTAGCGACTTCTTGCACGCGCATTTTTTTTTCTTTCTCTTTCTCAATTCGGTCAACACACAGGACCAATCTTCCTTTCCCACAAATATCTTTCCTATGCGGTCAACCACCAGGCGACCTTCCTTTCCATTCTTCCCCAAATTTGCTTTCTTCCCCAAAAATCTCATTCTCCTTTCTCCTTCCATGGCGCCACCACCATGCAGCCTCTCCGCCACCAACCGTATGGCTCTCCTACTCCATGGCGCCGGCGGCCTTGGTCCGCCGTCTTGGGAGTTTTCCCGGCCGGGCGCCGTCCTCATCTCGGCCCGTTGGGCACCTCCCAACCAGCTGCCACCCTCCTCTTCCTCCGCTCCCGTCAGGCCACCTCCTGCCGGCCTCGGCTTGGCGCGACAGCAGATTTGCGCCACCACCCGCGTTCCTCCCCGGCTGCTTGGAGCCTCCCCGACAACCGGCCACCCCTCACCTCCGGCTTCCCGCGGTTTCATGGTCGGCGTCGTCCTCCTCCTTGTTGCACCGCCCGAACTCTGTGACCATGGCGACTCAAGACCGACACCTTTGGCCCTTCCTCCTCCAGCCAAGGCGTCGTCATCGCCCTCGTCGATTCCGCCTACCACAACCAGCCCACAAGGTCTTCATCGGGATGATTGCCACCGGCCTTGCTCCCGCGCCTCGACATCTTCTCCAAAGCCGATTGCCACCCGCTTGTTGTTCTTCTTTGCTGGGTGAGCCACTTCGCTTTTGTTCGAGGTTAAATCATGTCCCAAACATTTTCTCCTCAAAATTTCCCAATATATTTGAGGATTGTGCAGAGGAAGTTCGTCGTTTCATCCTCTTCCTCCCGGTGGTCAAAAGCCCCCACCATCGTTCTTGCCCTCACTTTTGTTGAGTTCGCGCCAATCGCCGGCAAAAGCACCCTCGGGCCTCCTTGTCGCTCCCGACCTCGGTCCGAGTCCTCCCTCACCTCGGCGCTACATCCATGGTGGCTGCCCACGCTTGATGATGCTTGGTGCCGTCTGCGATATTTGGGGAGAGCTCAGATGCGTGTGGAGGTGTTCGCCAAAATGCTCAAGTCGCCTCGATGCTTCCCCATTTCCCGGTGCTAGCTCCTGTTTACATTCTCGAGGTGGAGTCTTTCTCTCTGTTATATAATTACCGGTAGAACTTGTTAATGATTTGTTAAGTCATTTAATGAGAATTGTTTAGCAAATGAATATTTGTTTTAGTGATCAGATTTGTAAAATCCTTTGGTTGAAATGAATGAACAGAGAAGTGGGTGTCCAGTGGGCAAATTTAAAGATTGAAAATGAAGTAGAGATGGTAGCATTTTAATATAGAAGAGAGGTTTTGTTAGATGTTGGTGAACAGTGAAGCTAATTTGGGACCAAATGCAATTAAGCCTTTGTAATGACTGATTGGATCACTCCAGTGCACTTGACAAAAAGATCATTAAATCAAATGGGAGCTTATTTAACAGTACCACAGTCTAGCAATCCTTTTGATGAAATGCATTATCAGAGAGGTTGCATGTTTGCAAATCACCTTATAATAGCTGATAGTGAGCTTTATCCCTTTTGCCACCAGATTTCTCTGGTTGCTCTGTCTACCCTTTCTGTGTGTATGTATCTTCCTATTAGATAAGGTAATAACTGATTAGGGGAATTCTTATCCAATTACACTCATGCACATCATTGAACATGTCCAGTAGCTCCCAGTATATGTATGAATACTAAAGTAAATACCAGTGAACTCTCACCCTTAATGGTTAATCAAGTTTTGTTAATAAGCTACTTAGCTAATTAAATGGTAGATAGCAAGCATATAGCAGTGGCTGTCAGTGACCCTCTGTTCTTCTGTAGCTCTCAATGTATTTTAAGTGTATATACATTTTAATTAGGATAATTAGTTAAGTAATTAGCTAATTGGTGACTCAAAAACCTGTTTAAATAGATAAGTGAACTAGTAAAAGATAAGTCAACTGTACCTCTATGCAATACAATAAGGAAGATAACTTGGAAAATAAGTAGGGATGACGGTAGGAATTCTAATGCAATCGATTAAAGGAGCTTCTATCCGATTAAGGACTAATGACCATCAGTGACCAAGGTGAAATAAATTAGGATCAAATCATCGAGATAGTCAAGGTTGTAATTGAGCGAATAGCTTAGTTAAATGTTATCTTGTATGTATCCTTCTATGTCTTGATCTCCATGACATGGAACCTCTCTCTATCCCTCTCCTTGTTGGTATACATGATAGTGTGGTCCACTTATGGTGTTTAGGATTATTAGTAGTCTAATGACAGTGAACCCTCACATTTGTGTGTGTTTAATTAAAAGTTGATTAGTAGATTACCTAGAAAGTAACTTGACAATACTTAGGGATTAATCCCAAATGCTTTGTGAAACATTACCAAATAAACTGCCTAGACAAACTTAATTAGAAGCTACACCAACGCAGCTTTTCGAGCAATCTAAATTGAGTAATTAGTAGTAAAGATAACCAAATTTAATCACTAAGATGTTGTCTTTTCATTTATGTGTGAATAATATCTTAGTAATTAGCAAGATAATGAACTAAGCTATTCTTTTGAATACTTGATAAGTCTTTAAAAGATTAATTGATAAGGAAATATATAAGAGGATTGATTTTGACTGTATGATCATCGTGGATGTATGCATAGAATGTCTAGAGAGAGTGTTTGTGAGTACTAGGTGTCCTGTTAAGGAAAACAATGTCATCTGAACTCCAGATATTATCAGTTATTAAGTTTATCCCAGAAATTGAATTAACTTTAACAAGTCCATAAGAAATTGAACTCTAAATTAAATTAAAATCCATACCTAAATACATTTAGAATCATAACTTCATTCATATATATAATTATCATGCATTTTTGAGCATTTTGGATTTCTCGATGTTATTGGTGTTTATTCGCTATCGCATTTTCTCTCTAGATTATAAATCGCGCGGAGTGAATAATTACGCCTACAAGAGTGAACAAGTGGACTTCTACTGAGGCAAGAATCCTCTCTGCACCATATTGATCCCAATTTTGGAACTGTAGATTTACAAAATACAGTGACAACTGTTACATGCTAATTTCCTTAAAATTATTTGTGACATGTGTAGTATCTAGTTACAACCCATAACTTGTGGTTTACCTTAAATTTGACCATACACTCAAATTAAGGTATTGTTTGTATTACAATACTTAGGCTAGAAATTGCTTAGCCATGCGGTCTTTAGAGCGGTAGTGCTTGGCAAGCTTATCTTGTCAAGTCCGGGAAACACAAATAAATTCTGATTTGTTTCTTTGTTGATCTCTTTAAATCAGAAATGAGTTTAAACCCTTCTTGCTAATCTAATTTCAAATCTGGACAAGTGAATGCTAGTGGTGGTGCCGTAGTGCACGAGAATTGGGAAATGTGGTTGTCTTATGCGGATTGATTAAGGGTGAACATCTATTTGGATGATTCAAGCCCCAACGTACTTCCACACGCGGTGTATGGGCGCCGTTTGGTTAAGTAAAGGGCTAGTACTATTGAGTTGGATACTGGAGAGTAAGGACATGTGTATTGATTTCATATGGCATAGATGCTTAAGTCTTCGGGCCGTGTCGTATGCCATGTGGAACTTATATTGATATCAGATGTTCTTAGATGGGTAAGGGCGTAGATGTGTTACATCGCATGTACGTTCCTTCAGGGCCCCGATTGCAGCCTAATATGTGTAGTGAGCACAGTTCGCATTTAATTGACTGGGTCGGCATTCCCGGTACAATATGTGAGCCCCGGTTGAATAGATGCTATCAGTCGTTATTTAAGCGGGATCAGTCTCACATGGGTTGTCCAACTCAATAGTATTGACTTGTTGAAAAATACCAAATCTTAGTTTACCCGGCCGGCATACCAAAGGCAGTGTGTTATTATTCTAGACGGCTTACGGGCTAACTAAGTCGTGTGGGTAAAGATGTACACCTGCGAGGTTAAAACTATTGAATAGCCGTGTCCCCGGTTACGGACAATGCTTGAATTTGATTAGCGCTTTGTATAGATTTTACACTCCAATTTATTTGGTGGATGGAATTTCGGTTATATGGTTAATTATGTACTGTCGTGCTGGTGGTACAACACCACTTCATTATTGTTTATTGTTTATGATTATTCTTCATTTATTTACTGTTTTAGTCCAAATTGATTTATTAAACTGCTTTATGAAAATTTAGCAATGTTAGGTTAAGTGGTATTGCTTTACGCAAAATTGAACCATTATAACCATCCTGTTGTTAACCTTATGCATATATCAATTCTAATCCTTTGTATAGGTTCTATCAAACACTTTCTTTTATTAGTTTGTGTAAGTCTTCTTTGAGTACCTTACATACTCGGTGGATATTATCCACTTGTTGCAGGTGAAGCCGTTCTAATTAATATTTCAAGTTGAGACGATTGCGTTGGTTCTTCGGCTTTAATCCCAGTCAAGTTGCCCTTGGGTTGTGGCGCTCCACTGGAAAGTTTATTTTCTTATTCTTCTTCTGTTTCTTGTTTACTAAGTGTTCCCACTGTAAAATTTTACCGTTATGTATATATGCTAGCTGTGTATGCATATTTTTATTGTGCATGCTTGTGATATAATGTTGTAAGGATATATGTATGTTAGCAGCTGATTCTGGGAGCTAACATGAGGCATATATCTGGGAACCTGAATGTTGGATTTGTGACTTGTTAAGAATTATGCTTCTAGTATAAATTTTAATTGAGGACCGGTTGTTCTTAATTAAAACTTATGCTTTAGGTATGATTCTTAATTCGGCATAAATCCCAATATTCCGGGTCCTTACACCTGCCCCTGTTCCTCGTCCTTGGTAGTGTCTCGATCCACGTGCACTGCGAGTCGTGACGGCCCCATAACCCAGTGCTTGGGGTCACATGCTTCTCATGCAACGGAAGGGGCATTATGCGAACCAATGCCCTAAGAAGGAGGAGGCGACCCCTCGTCCTAATGGAGGGCGGGCGAGAGGTGGTGCGGCTCGGGACGAAGATCGTCCGGCTACCCAAGGCGTGGGTAGTGGTCGCGTCAACGCCATCACCACGAGAGGAGGCTCGGGGAGGCACCGGCGTCGTGCTAGGTACACTTTACGTTAACTCTCATCCCATTCTTGTTTTGTTTGATTCAGGAGCATCTCATTCATTGTTTACGAGTCTTTTTTTCTTTGTTGGAGAGCTTCTTTTCTCTCCATTGTCGGTCCCTTACTCATTCGCTCTCCGGTTGGAGTTGAGAGTGAATCTGAGTGTAGGGATGTCCTATCGAGATCGGCGTAGGTTTCTTAGCGAACCTTATCCTTCTCCATTCGGTGAGTCTTGATGTGATTCTTGGCATGGATTGGTTGTCGGCACGGGCACCGTCGATTCGCGCCAGGAGGCTCATCTCTCTGTCTAACTTCCTCCGTGGCGGGTTAAGCACCATGTTGCTAGATCCGCATCTCTTCGCGCAAGCGAAGCCGCTCTAGATATTAGCGAAGTCCCAGCAGTTTGTGACTTTGTTGATGTCTTTCCACGATCTTCGGGGATGCCACCGTTCGAGACCTCGAGTTTGTCATTGAGTTGGCTCCGTGTCGCCCGATCTCAAAGAGGCCTTGCTCGGATGCCACCGAGCGAGTTGGTGGAGTTGAAGAAGCGATTAAGTGAGCTACAAGAGAAGGGTTTCATTCGCCTAGCTCATCTCCGTGGGGTTGTCCGGCAATCTTCGTAAAGAAGAAGGGCGGTACTTTACGCATGTGCGTTGATTACCGCCAGCAATGAAGTAATGATGAAGAACAAGTATCCTTTGCCCGCATCGACGATCTCTTGATCAATTAAGCTGGAGCTCGAGTTTTCTCCAAGATTGATCGAGTGGGATATCATCGAGTTGGATTCGACACGAGGATATTCCAAAACGGCGTTCTCTACTCGCTACGGCTTGTATGAATACCTTTGTCATGTCATTGACAACCAATGCTCACCTGCCTGTTCATGAACCTCATGAATTCGGTATTCATGGAGTATTTGGATAAGTTTGTCGTGGTCTTCATCGATGATATTCTTATCTATTCCAAAACGATGAGGATCATCCGAGCATCTGAAACTTGTGTTAGGCAAGCTCGTGAGCACCGGTTGTCTGCGAAGTTGACAAGTGTGCGTTCTAGTTGAAGGAAGTGGCTTTCTTAGGCCATATTCTTTCGGTGGAGGCGTAGGTATTGATCCTAACAAGGTCACCGATGTTCTTTCATGGAGTCCGCCCGCCGGTCACCGAAGTCGCGGAGTTTTCTTGGTTTAGCGGGATATTATCGCGCTTTATCGAGAACTTCTCCAAGATCGCGAAGCCAATAGCGGAGTTGCTCAAGAAGGACAAGAAGTTCTTGTGGTGGGATGCTTGCATGGCAAGTTTCCATATACTCAAGCGTTTGACCACCATTGCCGTTCTTGTTCTTCCTAATATCCATCGCGACCGATGTCTTTTGCGATGCTTCTCGTCGAGGCCTCGGTTGTGTCCTTATGCAAGAAGGCAAGGTAGTGGCCTATGCATCAAGGCAATTGAGACCTCATGAACTCAACTACCCTACTCATGATTTGGAGTTGGGCTGCTGTGATTCATGCACTTAAGATTTGGCGACATTACCTAATCGGTGTCGTTGTGAAGTGTATTCGGATCACAAAAGCCTCAAGTACTTATTCACCCAACGACACGAACCTCGGGCAAAGGAGATGGTTGGAGTTGATCAAGGATTATGATATGGGTATTCACTACCATCCGGGCAAGGCTAATGTAGATTCTTGCGCTTTAGTCATAAGCGCATTGTAATGCCTTAGTGCTCAAGGAGCATTAGCCTCTCTTCTCGAGGCATTCCGGCATCTCAACTTGGAGATAGTTGAGCATGGATCTCTGTTGCCATGGTTGTGCAACCAACCTTGGTGGATCGGATCAAGTCCGCTCGGCGATCGGTTGGGAGTGAGCCACATTAAGGCAAATGTCAAGAGCGGAGCGACCAAGTGCTTCTCTCGAGGATGAGCATGGCGTCGTGAGGTTGAACAACGCCTTAATGGTTCCAAAGGACATGGAGTTGCGAATTTGATCCTCCATGAAGCCCATGATTCGCCTTTATCCATTCATCCGGGGCCACAAAGATGTATCAAGATCTCCGCTAGAGATTTTGGTGGACCCGAATGAAGAGGAGATCGCGAAGTTCATTCTTAGAGTCGACGTGTGTCGTCGTGTCAAGGCGAACATCGGCGTCTGTTTGGGCGCTTGACCTTTGCCAATTCTGAGTGGAAGTGGGATTCGATCGGAATGGATTTCATCGCGGTCTACCCGTCCCGAAGAAGAATGATGCCATTTGGGTCGTCATCGATCGATTGACTAAGGTGGCACATTTCCTTCCGTCAAGACCGAACTTGGTAGGTCTTTTGGCGGAACTCTATATCGCCCGCATCGTGAGTTTGCACGGTGTGTCGAAAACGATTGTGTCGGATCGTGGATCCCTTTTCACGTCTCGTTTTGGCATAGCTTGTAGAGGCTATGGGCACTCGTCTTACCTTTAGCGGCATTTCACCCCCAATGATGGTCGGGCGAGGAGGTCAACCGAGTTTTGGAGGACATGCCGTGCTTGTGTCCTTTCTATGGGAAGCATTGGGAGAAATGCTTGCCATTAGCGGATTTTCTTATAACAACGACTTTCGGGCCGGTCTCGGCATGGCACCATTTGAGGCCTTATGCGGAGAAAGTGTAGAACCTGTTGAGCGGTGAGAGGCCGGTGAAGACCTCTCTTTGGCGGACTCAATCAATGAGGCGGCGCCAAGTCCGGCTTATTCGTGGCGTTTGCGCCTGGCTCAATCGAGCAAAAGAGCTATGCGGATCGCCGTCGGCGTGAGTTACGTTTTGAGCCTAATGACTTTGTTTATCTCAAAGTCTCTCCTTTGAAGGGCCATCAGCGTTTGGCGTCAAGGGCAAGTTAGCTCCTCGATATGTCGGCCCTACCGCATTATCGAGAAGAAGGGGCTGTTGCCTATAAGTTGGAGTTGCCGGTTGCACTTGAGGGGTACATGATGTTTTCCATGTGTCCCGGCTTAAGAAGTGCCTCCGTGTTCCAAGCGAGGAAGCTCGTTGGAAACCCTCGATGTCGAGGAAGATTTGACCTATCGCGAGCACCTGTTCGGCGTGCTCGATGAGTCTCGAGCGAAGGACAAGGAATAAGACCATCAAGTTCCTTAAAGTTCGATTGGTCAAACCATTAGAGGATGAGGCTACTTGAGAAAGAGAAGATCGTCTCGTCTGAGACTATCCATCTTTCTTTCTGAAGTGAGCCAAATCTCGGGGCGAGATTTTTGTTAGGGGAGATTTTGTAACATCCCAAGCTGTATAATTAGGGTTAATCAAGTATAATTATATGTGTAGAAATTAAAACTTTTCTCACAACTTGAAAACCCTAAAATCTCATGTAATTCTTGTCCAAGAGTTGTGTAATCCAAAAACACAAAGCTCTTGTTGACCAAAAGTCAAATTCTTTTTCCAATTATCTTAAATCTTGTGCCAAACAATTGGAAAGTATTTTCTTTGGTCCTAAAAGCGTAGTGGGACCCCTCTGAAAAATATCATGAGTTATAACACTTGTTGATAATTTTTGGAGGCAAAACAATCCTTTAAGCAACCTTCATGAATTTCTGAGAAAATGCATTGCATAATAACCTTTGGAAATTTTATGTAAGGTTACTCTCATTGTCAACAAGCTCGAGTTAAAGTTTCATCAAATTTGGAGTTCATTTGCTATCTCAAATAATTACGCTAAGTTTCAATTTGTTAAAACTAAATTTAAAAGCCTACTTTGTTCCTTGGGCTAGCCATATTCAAAGTTGGTCGGCCAACCATGTCCGCGCCTCGTGAGACCTCATCTCCGCCTTGATCGGTCGCGGTGGTTGGATTACATCCAACGACCACGACCTCCTCCATGGTCAACACCGAGCTTTCCCGCCTCATCGGTGTCGTGCAGTTGGATCAAAGATCACGGTCATGACCTCACTGTGTGTTAAACCTCAAAGACCTCCTCGGTTTGTTAAACCATCGCGGCGAGGTCATCCCCCTTGTTGAGGTCGTGGCCGTTGGATCAAATCCAATGACCACGACCTCCTCCTCAACATACTCGGTCGAGTCTTCCGCCTCGTGAGGTCACGACCCTTGGATCCAAGATCCATGGCCACGACCTCCCTCTCTGTTAAACTAAGCAAACCTCCCGCTAACCACGGTGGTAGCCATTGGATCAAATCCAGCGACTCACGACCTCCCGTCTCTCAAGCACTCACAACCTCCCTCGTCTTTTGTCGCACCGTTAGATTAAAATCTACGGTCACGACCTCCTCTTGTCTCATGCGCACTGAGACCTCCCGGCCTTGACGTGAGATCGTAGCCCTTAGATCTAAATCTAAAGGCCATGACCTCCTTGTGCGTTGCATAAGCTCGGAGACCTCCGCCTCTTTTGATCGGAACCCTTAGATCTAAATCTAGCGGTCTGACCTCCTTACTGTTGCGCATCATATCGAGACCTCCCGGTCATTGTGTGCCCTTGGATTTAAATCCAAAGGCCATGACCTCCCTCATGTCCTTTTGATCGCGTGCGTTAAGTCCTCAGCTGGAGGTCCGCGTTGGATGGAGATCAACGCTTTGGACCTCTGTCCCTTTTCCTCACGTGCGTTTTGGCGATTAAGAAATCGGAGGCCACGACCTCCTCGTCCTTGATCGTGTGGTGGGACCTCCTCCCGGCCACTTAAAACATCTTGGTTCAAAAATTGGATCCGATGGTTAGGACCTCTCCCGAGTCTTATCCAGCGGTCACCAAGACCTCCCTGTTCTTCTCCTTCCTCTGGCGCGCATCGTGCTCACGGCGGTGGAGTGTCGCGCGCCGAGCCTCTGTGCACCTTCTTGACTCTCTGCGACCGCATTTAATCTTTGGTGAGCCTTAGCCTCTCATATCCCTCGGACTGCGGGTTGTCAACTTTATGTCATGTCCACCCCATGGACCAACCCGTGGGCTAAGCTCACCATGGAGCTTAGCCCGATTCATAACCTTCACCTCGGGCTATAAGTGTCACTCGAGCTCCCGTTGGCTTCCTTTACACACTTGGAGCTGTCATACCGATGTTTGGTGAGCTCCTAACTCGCTCACCTCCTCTCTAGTGGGCGCCATTGTTGAAGTCCTTGGAACTCCTCGGTGACTCAAGGGTTCAAAGTGGCTCCCTTCTTCAACCCTTGCTCACTTTATGCTCCCCAAACCTCCTGAAATAACCCTAACTTATTTTGTTTGGGCATTTTTGAGAGGTGGACAAAGTGAGCTTGAGGCTGGTCTTGAGTAAGTGCTGAAGCTTCATTGTCTTCCCTGACTCAGGTCATCACCTCCACGACCTCGGCACCTTAGGACCTCCAGGTACCTCCTGTTAGTCCTTTAGTTCTTTGGCACCCGCTGAATGCATGTTGCGGAGCTTAAGTTTTAGCTGCAGCTTGATTGTCATGGAGCTCCATTTTGTATTTTCGTAGTTTGGCGTCTTTGGTCATCTTTTGACCTCTCGGCTCGGCGGCGTTCAAGGCCGTCGCCGCCGTTGAAGGAGGACCATTAGTGCGCATGGTTATTGCGGACCAGCGGTATCGTGGACCTCGCGGCGGGCTCTACATCGCCGGCGAGATCACTTCTTCGCTCGGGATTTTGTCGGACGTCCCGGCGTGTCATTGTCGTTTTAGGACATAAATTCACCGTTTTAAATGCCCAATCATTGCAATCATGGGGTTAGCGATAAATGCCATTTAACTTTGTCTCTTGTCGCATTTAAAACCTCCCTCGCGGACCTCCTCATGGTCCCGCGCATTTATTCATGTCTAGCGGCGTCTTGCGAGTTAAAGCGGAGTGCAGGGCGTCGGACCTCCTCGAGGAGATCTGAGGCGTCCAAGACCTTCCCTTGCGCTGTCGTGGCCGTCGAGACCTCCGGAGTGCGTGGCGTTAGACCTCCCTAGGACCTCCCTAGGTTATCTCGGTAGTTCATGACCTCCCGGGTAGATCTTGGCCGTCAAGGTCCTCCCCGGACGATCCGAACCATCGAGGACCTCCTTGGAACATCTGGACCGTCCGGGACCTCCCTATGAGGTCTTGGCGATGTAGATCTTCCTCGGGGAGATCTTAGTAGTTTAGATCTTCCTTTGGAAGATCTCGGCCGTTGAGGACCTCACTTTAGATCTGGTCCGTTAGGACCTCCCCCATCGTTGTGGTCCGTTGGATTTTCCATCTCTGCCACGACCTCTCCACGCCTCGCGCATGTGCGTTACTAGGAGGTCGGGACCTCTGGACCTCTGGCGCATGTCGTTGTTCACTGGGAGGTGAGCCGTTAGATCTATGATCTGTGGCTCACGTTATTTGCTGTGGTGGGAGCTCGTTGGATGAGCTCTTATCACTTAGTAGTTTCGATGTAAATTGCTTAGACATGCTTAGTTATCGGTAGAAATAGGCGATCATCGACTTAGTCGATGGTCTTGATCACTCAAAACTGATTATTACTCCTATATGTCGGCACTTGTGCTTTGATTAATTGTAAAATCAAAAAAATGAAAATAAAAGATTGATTTAGACTTGGGCATATTGGATGGATGGCGTGGTTTTGGATGTGGTGGTATGTGCGGGTCCCTAAGGGCCAAGTACTTGAGTCACTAAGCCAGCGATTTGGCGTACTAACCACTTGTGAGGCATATGGAACCCTCTTGACTAAGTACTCTAGGAGGTGTTAATTATGAGCGAGCTCGGTTGGTGTGTTTTCAAAACAAATGTATATGTATAGTGTGGGAGGAGCATTAGCTTAGGGAAGGTTGTGTGATGTCTCCTTCTCCCGTGGGTTGTGCGGCTCGTAATTAGCATTCATCCTTTGGAAAGGTCTCGTAGGACTTAGCCGTGCGGCACACCTTCGGAAGTGTGCGTAAAGGAAAAGCGATGCGGCGTGTGGAGTGCAGTGGTACACCTGCGAGGATAAAACTATTGAATAGCCTCGTCCTAGGTTATGGACATGCTTGGTAAGGTCGTTCAAGACTAGACTACAACCTTTAATTAAAACTTGACATGGTTGGTATGAGCAGGGAGTTCATGCTATTGTTGTGGTGACTTGGGTTAGTCACTTCGAGTTGTTCTTGTTGTTGTTATTATGTTATTATCACGTTGTTATTTCAACAATTAAAAATGCTTTGTCAAATTGCTTTCAATCTACTATGTTATTGCAAATGAAACTTGCTTTATGCTAAAATGAGTCCAAAGCCTCATCCACTTAAATAAAGCTTGAATGTAGCTAAATTATAGTTACTGTTATCTTACGTCGGTCTTGCAGTACAATAAACAAGTTATTGTACTCATTTGCTTCTTAACAACTTTGTTGCAGAGGAGGTAGAGCCCAAAGGGCTTTACATTTTAATTTGTCGGTGGTTGGGAGAAGCGACTAGCTTGGCGGTTGATCGATTGCCTTGTGGGCTAAAAGGCACCTTTGGTTGGCTCTTATTTTGGGCCATCTTTATGGCACTTTTGCTTCATTGTTATCTTTTTGTAATCATTGCTATTTGGCCTAAGGGCCTCTCTTTTGTAATATCTATTCCATATTAATGTTAACCGGTTTGTTGCTTATGTACTATGTGTTGTATGGAATTGATGCATTCTTTTGTTGTGAGGTATGTGTCTTGCATTGCAGGAAGTATACATCTCTGAGAGCCAGAGTTTATTTGGTTGATAATACTAGGGTCAATTGGATGACTAAGTATTATGAGCCTAATAAGCGTCGAATCTCTAAACCCAATAGCCACGACAACAATAGCATGAATTACCCATTCATACCACCCAACAAGTTTTAATTAAATGGTTGAGTCTAGTTCTTGCACGACCTTACCAAGCATGTCCATAACCTAGGACGAGGCTATTCGAATAGTTTTAACCCTGCAGGGGTGTGAGACCCCGACATTTATTAGGCTCATAATACTTAGTCATCCAATTGACCCTAGTATTATCAACAAGAATAAACTTCGGTCTCGAGAGATGTATACTCCCGAATGCAGTATACATACCTCACAACAAAAGAATATATCAATTCCATACAACACATAGAACATAAGCAACAAACGAAGTTAATATTAATATGGAATAGCTACTACAAAGAGGGCCCTTAGGCCAAATAGCAATAAGTTACAAGAATACACAGCGGAAGCAAAAGTGCCATAAAGATGGCTATAACACAAAGCCAATCGGTGTGCCTTAACCCTAGGCATCGTGGGACCGCCAAGCTAGTCGTCGAAGAAAGCGCAACACGTGGTACGTAGTAAGGCTCTTGGAGCTCACCTCCGTCCTCTGCAACAAGGTTGTTAAGCAAAGCAAATGAGTACAATAACTTGTTTATTGTACTCGCAAAACTGACGTAAGATAACGAACTATAATTTAGCTACATGCAAGCTTTAATTAAGTGGATGGAGCTTTGGACTTACATTTAGCATAAAGCAAGTTCCATTTGCAATAACATAATAGATTTAAGGCAATTTGACAAAGCATTTTTACTTGTTGAAATAACAACGCAATAATAACATAATAACAACAACAAGAACAATCACGGAAGTGACTAACCCAATAGCCACCACAACAATAGTATGAATTACCCCTCATACCAACCATGTCAAGTTTTAATTAAAAGTTGTAGTCTAGTTCTTCTGAGGCGTTTCGGCGTGTCCATAACCTAGGGCGAGGCTATTGAATAGTTTTATCCTGCGAGGGTGTACCAATGTACCCACATGAGACCGCCTTTCCTTTAGGCACACTACCTTTGGTATGCTTGCACGGCTAAGTCCTCTGAGACATTTCCAATAGGCGATGCTAATTACGAGCAAGCAACCCACGGGGACAAGGACACATTAGGCAGACCTAACCGCCTGCCAATGCTCCCTCCCAACACTACACATACACATTTTATTAAAACATACCCACCAACCAGCTCATAATTAACACCCCCCAAAGTACTTAGTCAAGAGAGGTCCCATATCCCCCTCGTGTGGTTAGCACACAATATTGCTTTCGAGCGGTGGCGCAAGTAACTCGGTCTTAATGACTCAGGCATACTACCACATTCCAAAAACCACACCATCCGTCCAATATGCCCAAGTCCAAATCAACATTTTATTTTCAGTTTTTGATTTTATAAATTAATCAAAGCACAAGTGCTGGACATATAGGAGGAATAATTATACTTGTGTGATCAAGACCATCGACTAAGTCGATGATGGCCCATTACTACCGATAGCTAAGCATGTCTAAGCAGTTTAAGTCGAAACTACTAAGTGATAAGAGCTCATCCAACGAGCTCCAACCACAGCGAATAACCTAGGCTCATTGGTAGTAGAGGATAAACAACTCCTACAGATTATGCAACTATAGGATTACTAGCGACAATTAACACAAAGTAGCATGCATACATAAAAGTAAAACAAAGTATTAAGCTTTAAAATAATGGGACAATGATGGAAATGGTCAAACTGCTTGCCTTGCTGCTGGTCACTTTGTTGCGGAGGGTCACTTTCGGGATCACCACAAATGTCGAAACCTAACGGAAAAGCGATAAAGAACCGATAAGAACGACGAAAAACAACAAGACAGCACAGCAAACGAACTCCAAATTCTCTGAAATTTCTACAGCAGTAAGAGGGTGATTTTTAGGAATTTAGCAACAAGAACCAATGGATTTGGATTCTTAATGCAAAAGTTATGAGCAAAACAATTCTGCTCATTACTGAAAATACCAAACTGCACTATTCACTAATTTAATTATGAGGCAACATTTTCTAGAAAAGTGGTGAGGCTGAGATTTTTACTGTGAAACCAGCACCTCATGAGATGAATAACACAATTGAGTTCATCCCATTTGGAGCTATATTGCACTTTCTATAATTTTTCAAAAACAAGAACTTGAACAAAATTATAATGCACAAGTCCTTATTTCTATAACAGCAATATGCTCAAATCTAATTTTTACAGTGAGTTCATTAATAGAGGAAGCTAACAAAGTTGGTCTCATTCAAAAATAACCTACAGAACATTAGTTATGGGTTTTACAAGTTAAACCTAAATTTTGAGTGTATTATCCAAAAGGAGTACTAAAACCTATGGCAAAACTGTGCTCGAGCTGAACTCAACTTACAACCATTTTTGGATTAAAGTCAAGTTTAAGACAGAGCTAACACAATTTGAATGACCTCAAAAGGATTTAAAATGAAAAAGATATGAAATTCTAAAGTCTACCTCATTTTAGTTCATACTTAAGAATTTCTTGACCTTCCTAACATTCACAAAGACATGGGAGGTCGTGAGCCACAGATCTCGAGATCTAACGGCTCAGACCTCCCGAGAGAACAACACACATGCACATGGGAGGTCCAGAGGTCTGGACCTCCTAACCACGCACATCTTGAGGTGAGGAGGTCATGGCCGTAGATGGAAGATCTAACGGACCACAACATGGAAGGAGGTCGGAGCGGACCAGTTAAAGGGAGGTCCTCAGCGGTGAGATGACCTCGAGGAGGTCCCGAGGAGGTCCTCAGCGTCACTGAACCTCGAGGAGGTGCAGGACGGCTAAGATTGCGCCAAGGAGGTCTTGGGCGCTCCAGATCTCCTTGGAGGAGGTGCGGATGTCGAGATCGGCGCTAGAATTAGCGCACGCGACACGCAGCGCTATGGACAAGAGATTAAAATGGCGGGACCACGAGGAGGTCGCTGGAGGACTTAATGGCGCGCGATAAATGGTGGATTTAAGACAGTTAAGACACACCAAATGAATTCAATGATGGGAGCAATGATAAGCGCATTAACTTCGGTGGATCTTTTGTCCTAAAAGCGACAACGACGCTGTCGTTGCGTCCGACAAAACCCGTGTTCAAATATTTGGTTCTCATGGCGATGTAGACCTCGCATGGCGAGATCCAATAATACCGTTAGGTTCGCAATAACCACGCGCACCCAACGGACCTTCTCTCAGCAGCAATAGCGGCCTTGAACGCCATGGCCGAGAGGAGAGGTGACCCTTGCGGGCAAAACCGAAAAGCAAAAATGAGCTCAGCGCGACAAACAAGCTTATGCCAAACTAAAGCTCATGAAAACATTCATCTGGGTGCCGGCACTAAGGGATTACGGGGATGTACAGGAGGTCCTAAGGTCTTGAGGAGGTCGAGAAGGAGGACCCGGTCTTGGGAGGAAGGGTGCTCCACGGCCAAAGCTTGACTCAAGCTCCACTTTGTCCACCTCTGTAACTACCCAAACCAATTCAAGTTAGGACTTGGTCCCGGAGGAATGGCACAAAAGAAGCTTAGAAAAGGAGAAAAACTCCAGTGACCCTTGTCCACCGAGGAGCTTCAAGCTCCAAACAATGGCGGCCAAGGAAGCTTTGGTGGTTTAGAGCTCACAAAGACAGGGTGTAAGCCAAGGAACAAAGGTGTGCAAAGGAAGCCAGCGGCACAGTGGGGAGGCTTTATACTAAGGGCACAGGAGGTTGTGGACCAGGCCAAGCTCATGGTGAGCTTGGCCCATGGGAGGTCCATGGCTTGGACAAGACACAAGGTTGACAAGGTGCAGGCTGTGTGGGCGGGGGAGGCGGAAGGCGCCTGCATTAAATCTTGGTCGACAAAGAGTGTTGAAGTGTACCTCATGTGCGGACACGCAATAAATGCCTTTGCCTCGAGCTTGCCCGCGCCAGAGGAAGGAGAAGAACAGGGAGGTCTTAGTGGCGTTGGATAAGACACAGGAGAGGTCTGGCCATCGGATGAGAGTTTTGAACCGTTACGTTTTAAGTGGTGGGTGGAGGTCCCAGCCACACGATCAGAGATGGGGAGGTCGTGGCCCTCCGATTTCGTGTCGCTAAACGCATGCGTGGGAAATGGGACGGGGAGGTCCAAGGCGTTGGATCTCCCTCCAGCGGTGCGGACCTCGGTGAGGAGTTAACGCCGCGATCGAAAAGACATGAGGGGAGGTCTGGCCTTTGGATTAAAATCCAAGGGCCTTGACATGATGGGAGGTCGTCGCTGACAAAGCGAAGGAGGTCTTAGCCCTCGATTTGGATCCAAGGGCTATGACCTCAACAAGGCGGGAGGACCTTGTTGTGATGTTTTTGAGAGGAGGTCGTGGCCTTTGGATGTAAATCCAGCGGACTCGACCTCAAGTGAGTGCAAAGGAGGTCGGCAGTTAGATTGGGAGGAGGAGGTCGTGACCATGGATTTTTGATCAATGGTCGTGACCTCACGTAGGTGGGATGTGGACTTGCTTAGTTTAGCGGTGAGGGAGGTCGGGGCGCGGATCTTGAATCAGGGCCAAGACCTCACATAGGTGGGATGACCTCGCTGCGATGGCTTACAAAGACGAGGAGGTCCTTTGAGGTTTAACACACGGGGAGGTCGTGGTAGTGGATCTTTGATCCGGCGGCTATGACTGATGAGGCGGGAGGTCGACGCCCACGTTGACGAGGAGGTCCACGAGGTCAAGAGGACCTCGAATGGGGAGGTCTGGGGGCCTTGGTTGAGGGAGGTCGTGGCGGTTGGATTGGATCCAGCGGCTACGACCTCATCAAGGTGGGAAAGGAGGTCGATGGGGTTGGGGTGGACCGAGGTTTGAGTCTGGCTCGGCCCAAGGAACAAGGTCTCTGTTTTAAATTTAATTTTCTAATGACTAAGACTTTGCAAAATTGTTTGAGATAGCAAATGAACTCCAAAATTCATAAGATTTTAACTGGAGCTAGTGACAACATGATTAACCTTACATAAATTTTCCAGAGGTTATTATGCAATGCATTTTTCTCAGGAATTTCATTAAGGTTGTTCAATGATTCATTTACCTCCAAAATTATCAAACTAGTTTTACAACTTGTGATATTTTTCAGAGGGGTCCCACCTCAGTTTTAGGACCAAGGAAGATACTTTCCAATTGTTTGGCACAAGATTTGAGAGAATTGGAAAATGAATTTGACTTTTGGTCAACAAGAGCTTTGTGTTCTTGGTTTACACAACTCTTGGACAAGAATTACATGAGATTGTAAGGGTTTTCAAGTTGTGAGAAAAAGTTTTAATTTCTACACATATAATTATACTTGAATAACCCTGATTATACATTTGGGATGTTACAAGGGGTGTACCAATGTACCCACACGTTAGACCGCCTTTTCGCCAAGCTATTTAGCACACTTCCTTTGGTATGCCAGCACGGCTAAGTCCTACGAGGCATTTCCAATGAATGATGCTAATTATGAGCCACGACAACCCGAAGGATAGGAGACACCAGCCCAGCCTAAGCAACTGCCGGTGCTCTTCCCCTTATAAAAACAGTTTTAACCACATGCGACCCACAATTAACACCTCCCAAAGTACTTAGCCAAGAGGGGTTCCCAATACCCTCGTGTGGTTAGCACGCATAAGCGCTTGGCCTAGTGACACAAGTAACTCGGTCCTTGGGGACCTAGGCACCATTCCATTCACACCCAACAATCACACCAACATCCATTGTGCCCAAGTCATGAAACAATTTTGTTTTCATTTTTATTTTATTTGTTTACAAAGTAACAAAGCACAAGATGGACAAAATGGAATAATAATTTTTGTGTGATCAAGGTCATCGACAGAATGTCGACAACCGCCCATTTCTACCATTATCTAAGCATTTCTAAGCATCATCAATGCAAACTACTAAGTGATAAGAGTCCATCCATCGAACCCTACATCACAGCAAGATAATCCTAGGCTTAGTAGTAGAGAATGAACATTTACCTACAGAATATGCATCTATAGGATCACTAAACGATATCATTGAACAACAAAATAGCAATGCATACATACAAGTAAAACAATATATTAGACTTTAAAGTAATGGGACATAATGGATATGATCAAACTGCTTGCCTTGCTGGGGCTGCTCAGTTTGCTGGAGAGTATCGCTCAAGGGATCAACACACTCGTCGACACCTAATCGAAAAGGCGAAAAGAATCGATAAGAACGACGAAAACCAAGAAGACAGCACAGAAAACTTAATCCAAAAGCTCTGAAATTTTTGCAGCAGCAAGAGCATGATTTTTAGAGAATTTAGCAACAAGAATCAATTGATTTGGATTCTCAATGCAAAAGATATGAGCAAAACAAAACTGCTCAGCCTCTAAAAACGCAGTCTGCTACTATTCACCATAATTAAATTGTTTAGCAAAAATTTCTAGAAAGGTGGTGCAATTGAAATTTTTACAGTAAAACAAGCACCTCATAAGATGAACAACCCAATTGGATTCATCTCATTTGGAGCTATTATGCACTTTCTATAATTTTTCAAAGACATGAAAATGAGCACAACTAAAATGCACCCACAATTCTTTTGAAAACAGTGACATGCCTAAATCCTATTCTACCATTTATAGCACTAATAGAGGAGGCCAACTAAGTTGGATTCACTCAAAAAGGATCTATAGAGAATTACCTATGCATTTTACAAGTCAATTGCAATTTTTAATGTAACATTTAAAGTCTATTTCTAAACCAAGTTGCAAATCTATTTTTTGGAGCCGAACTGAGCTCACAACCATTTTTAGATTAGAGCCCAGATCAAACCAGAGCTAACAAAACTAGAATCACCTCATTTGGACTTAAAATGAAATAGTTATGCATTTTCAAAATTCATTACCTTTTTCAGTTCACAAATAAGTCCATCGGGAAAACCTAAAAACCATAACAGCGCGGGAGGACATGAGCCGTTGATTCTAAATCTGACGGCCCAAGACCTCCTGGCACGCGTGCACTCGCGCCCGCGCGGAATCGCCGAACATGGGCCGTGGATCCTGGATCCAACGGCTCATGTCTCTGGCAGCGGCATGCAACGAAGGATCTCGCGTCTTGTGGCGGAGCGGAGGTCGTGGTCGCTGATTCTCAATCGGATGGCCCAAGACCTCAGCGAAAACGCGCATGCGACCTCGTGAGCTCGGAGAACGTGGGCCGTGGATCCTGGATCCAACGGCTCACGACCTACGACATCACGTGCTCGCGCGCGGAGCGCTAGGACCTCGCACGCGAGAACGGGGAGGAGGTCGTGGCCACTGATCGCGAGATGGATGGTCCGCGACCACGCACCCACGCACGCACGCTCCGACATAGATCTGCACCCATGATTAGTTCAGAAAACCACAGAGATTATGCATTAATGATGTCCAAATACGACAATGGCACGGCTCAGTTGCATCCGACAAAAACCGAGGACCTTCCACGGCTTGTCGCTGGCAAGATAGGACACGGCGGCGCACACCGAGGGCACCGACGAGTCCACCAAAGCTAGGCGCACATGATGGTGCCACCCACAGTGGCGGCAACGGCCCAGAACGGCGGCGAGCCGGAGATGGGCGGCGCGGCAGCACACGGCCAGAGGCAAAAGTGAAAGGAAAGCTCCGCAACATCGCCTGGCGGGTGCCCGGCATCTAGAGGACTACCGGAGGTTACAGGAGGTCTTGGAGGTCTTGAGGAGGTCTGGGGAGAGGAGGACCGGCGATGGTGAAGAAGGGGTGCTCCTGACCAAAGCTCAAGCTCCAACTTAGGCCACCTCTGAAAATGTCCCAACCAAACCAAGTAAGATTTTGATCACAGAGGGGAGTGGCTCAAATTGAAGTAAGGAGATGGAGAGGAAAGCCCCAGGGACCCTGTGCCACCGAGGAGCTCCAAGCTCAACAATGGCGGTTGGGGGAGGTCTGTGGAGGAGGAAGCTCAGCCAAGCACAATGGTGCAAGCCTGAGCTCAATGGTGTGTAAAGGAAGCCAAGGGGGAAAACCAAGGGAGGTCTTATAGCTCAGGGGGCAGAGCTCATGAGCTAGGGCTAAGCTCCATGGTGAGCTTAGCCCATGGCTCGGTCCATGGCTCCATGTAACGTCCCGTTTTCTTTTAAGTCCTTGCCAAGTTTTCAAAATAAAAGTAACCATTTGGCTTTATTGAGAATCCAAAGCTTAACCTGAGATTTTTTGAATCTGGAGAGTTCAATTGGAATTAATCAAACCTTAACTAAGCTCTTAGTTGGTGTTCCTTGCGGTTGTAGCTCTCTGTTGTGTCTTCTCTTGCTCTTGGGTTGTTGTGTCCCAGAGCCTCCTGTGTGCCACAGGTTTTGTCTTCTCTTTTAACTTCCTTTGTTGGCTTGAATCTCTTTGAGACTCAGACCTCCCTTTTCTCTCTCTCATCTTTCCCCTCTGTTGGGACCCCTCCGTGTTTGGGTTTTCTTGTTAAGAACCCGGCTCGGGTTGGTGTTTCTAACCTCTTTGGTCTCTTCAAGCCACGCTTGGCTTTGCTTCTTTGGACCTCCTTGTGGACCTCTCCACGCCTCTCGGAACCTCTGAGTTCTCTTGGGCGCTCGAGTTCCTCTGGACCTCCAGTGCCCCTTTGGGACCTTTCTAGACCTCCTTGTGGCTATTTGGACCTCCCTTGTGTTCAAATAGACCTCCCTTTGTCCCTCAGAGACCTTACGTGTCCTACTGGGACCTCCTCAGTGTCCTTTAAGACCTCCCTTGTTGAGATCTAGCCGCTCGAGACCTCCCTTGTTGAGATCTAGCCGCTCAGACCTCCCCTTGTTGAGATCTAGCCGCTCAGACCTCCCTTGTTGAGATCTAGCGCTCAGACCTCCCTTGTTGAGATCTAGCCGCTCGGACCTCCCTTGTTGAGATCTAGCCGCTCAAACCTCCCCTTGTTAGGATCTGGCCTTTAGGACCTCCTCTCTGGAGATCTTAGCCGTCCAGGTCCTCCCTTCGTTGGATCCAAAGGTCCAGACCTCCTCAGGCCCAAGACCTCCTTAGCGCTTGGACCCTCTTTGACTCTCGCGGCTATATCGCTTGAGGCCTTGCCTTCTTAACCTTAGGACCATCCGATGTGGGTTGGATGGCCCGATCCTAAGGGCACGTTAGCTTGGTCCGAACGTCCCCTTTCCCTCCTTGCCGTTCAATTTTAATTAGATGGCCTAGTCTCGTTGGTCATTACTTTGGTCGAACGTTCCTTTCCTTCTGGACCTTGGAATTCCAATCGAGCAGTTACGCTTTGATCTTGGCGTTTGCCTTTGTTTCGAGGACCTCCTCTGGTTGTCTTGCAAAGACCACCTCCCGGTCCTTCTTTGGTCTTTTGTAAGGACCACCTCCTAAATCGAGGATATTCCTATTGGTCGGGACCTCCTGCGCCCTTTGATCTGGACCGTTGAGGTCCTCCCTGAGATCTTGGCCGTTAGATCTCCTTTTAGAGATCTACTCGTCGGGACCTCCTGCGCCCTTTGATCCGGACCGTTGAGGTCCTCCGCTGAGATCTTGGACCGTTAGATCTCCCTTTTGGAGCTCTACTCGTTAGGACCTCCCTGCGCCCTTTGATCTGGACCGTTGAGGTCCTCCCCTTGAAATCTTGACCCTTAGACCTCCCTTGTGCAGGTCCGAGTGTCAGGGCCTCCTCGTTGTGAGCTTTGAGGACCTCTTGACCAGGACCTCTTCTTGAGTCCTTGGACCTCCTGTCCAGGACCTCCCCCTTTGAGTGTCTTGGACCTCTTGCCCAGGACCTCGCGGTGGCCTTTGGCGGGGGTGACCCTTGCGGTGGGACCATACCCTTGACCAACTGTACACCCTTTTGGTGGCCCCACTTACGGCCCTCTCCACCTTGCAATTATTGCTCTTGCCTCGAACTCATGCGCATTTAATAGGTGTCGGGTCACATTAAATGCACGATCCCATCGAGTACTTTATTTCAATTCTTTTTGGGCAAGCCACCTTAAGTAGTCCGTTGCCAACACGTCTCTGGGTTTCCTTGTGGTGCACACCACCAACCCCGCTATATTTAGCTTTGGGAGGCGAGCCTTTGTAATCTTTTGCTCATTTCTTCCTTCCTGCCTCCTCTGCTCGGTTCTTCCTTGCGCAAGACCCTCCAGGGAGCTCTTTGAGGCGGTGTTAAGCCTCTTGGTTTCCTTTTGGCTGAGTTGGTTTGAGTTCCTTTTGGTTCTTTTGTTGTTCTCGGCTTAGTGTGGTTTTGCTTATTTGGTTCTCTTGCGAACGTGTAGATCACGAGTTCGAGGAGATCTTGGACCCGACTCTTCTTTGCGAAGGCTCTCCTTTGCTTGACCAAGGCAAGCCACAGACCTCCTTTTGATCATCTTGAACCAAGCTTTGCAAATGTATTTGGTTTAAATTATCATGCATGGCTATGTTTATAAGAAAATGGTTTGGGCTATAGTTACTTACCTACTTGTTGTTATGCCTCCTTTATACCTTGTCTCCATCATGTTGTCATGATTCACCTTGTGAGCCTTAGGGTGGATAATTTAGTTGGCGTTCTCTGTTATTTTCCAACATGGGGGGCGTGGGTCTTATATAGCCTCGCTTAGAAAACGTGGTTTGAGCGTATCATGCTTCATCTCCAATAATCTTGACTAAGAAGTTATGAAATGTGTGGTTGGTGCCATTGTTGGCGACTATGGCGGGATGCCTAGGCTGTGGTCGACGGTGGTGTGAGACCACTTGGTTAAAATTTGTGTGCCAGACTGGGTGGTCTTTTGGCATGGGCTAATACAATTGTTTTGCTAAGGCAAGAAGGCAGGGAGTGAGTAGTGGGTCTTTGTGCACCTTTGGTTTGTGGAAGTCTTGCCTTAGCACAATTAAGGACTTCACTTTGTATCTGTTTAATCGGGCCAATTAGTGCAACCACAAGATCATTTTATGGGAATGGTGCAGGCTGAATAATTAGCAATGAGATGGCTTGGGGCTGTTTTGGTTGGCGTGTGATTCGTTGGCGCAAGAGGGCACCCCATAACCACGTGATTTCTAGACCCTTTGGAGGGATTATGAAACCTTAGCGGGCAGCCCTAGTCGAGTTCAAAGCTTTGTAAAGGCCTTGCTGCGCTCTCTAGATCAAGCTCACCTTAGGAAGTGAGCAAGGGTGACCGGAACCCATCCGCTAGAGAGATCGTGGATTGTGGGTAAAGTTGTACACCTCTGCGAGTAAAAGATCTATTGAATAGCCAAGTCCTTGGTCATGGACATGCTTTCGATGAAATGGTGCAAGGGGTAGATGTTTCAAAAGCTTGTGCCATCGACACTTCCATGAGATGCTTTGGCTTTGCCTCGAAGAGACCTTGGCCGGCTCCAGAGGGTCAAGGTTGGCTCTGTAGTGGTCCAGGGGTTGGTTCGGACCTCTGGAATGGGTGTTCGAGTGGGTTTTGGGTGAGGACACAGCTTGGTGTGATCTGACCTCCCCAATTTTTGGTTGTGGCCGTGAGTTGGTGCTCACACCACCTTTTATTAAAACATCAAAAGTATTATGTATTATGGTTTTACCTTCTTGCCTTTCAATCTATTATTGCTATTATTGTCAAATTTGGCTTTTGCATAAACTAACCATACAGCTCTCCATTGGTAAGTCCTTGCATGAATATTATTGCATCTTTGCTCTCGTGACTTCTTGAGTACATTCCAAGTACTCATGGCTTAAGCCCCTGTGTCAGCAGATTATGAGGATGACCAAGTGCGAGGCGGTCAGACCTCTTGAGGAGGAATTCTTGACGACTAAGATGCCTAGGGCGTCCTCCACCCGACTGACTGTGGTGCTTGTTGGATGGCTTGCGTGTTTTGGTGTTTGAGCCCTAGAGCTCCTTGTCGCCAGATTGTAAGTCCTCGTTGGTTTTGTAAGCCCTCAAGTGGCAGACCTCTTGTTAACAAGCTTGACCATAAGGTCCTATTATATAAAGTTTAATTTATGCGCTTCTTCTTTGTTTGACCTCGTGGTTGTGGTATTGGCTTGTGTTCTTGTGCGAGCTAGCTCTCGATTGTCCCTGGGACTAGCTCGGATGCATTGGCGGGACCACCGGGGAGGTCCCACGGGACTTAGCTCGGGAGGTCTGCCGGACCTCTCTTGGTGATGTGCTGGAGGTGCTCTGCGGCGGTGGCGGCCACGACCTCCGGGAGGTCCTCAAGACCTCCCGGGAGGTCGATGGCGGACCAAGACCTCCGGGAGGTCCAAGAAGACCTCTGGGAGGTCCCTGAGACCTCCTCGGTAAAGCTCCATGCGGTGCTACCACATCCTTCCGTGGTGACTTGCAGTAAAAAAAATGGTCCTCCCGGACCTCTTGCGGTACATCACGGGGTGGGTCGTCACACTCCACCAGGACATGGAGGTGATGGGGGAGCAGGCTAGGGCATGGCCTAGGGGCGGAAAGGCTGACACACAATAAATGTCTTGTGACAAAAAGAGTCATTGGAGGGCGTGTGAGTTCTTGACCTCCTCCTCGCCATGACGCCGCTAGCCAAGCTAGGAGAAGAACAGGACCTCATATCAACAGTTGGATGAGAAAAGCTGGGAGGTCACAGCCCTAGATCTGAAACGGTAAGTTTTAAATGGAAAGGGAGGAGGTCGCAGCCGTAGGATCTAGACTGGGGAGGTCGTGACCCTTAGATCGACATCGCAAGGAGGCGCAAAGGAACGGGGAGGTCACAGCCGTGGGATCTCTATCGCAGTGTTGCAAAAGGAAGGGGGAGGTCTTGACCACAGCGCGCGACACTGACAAGGAATGGGGAGGTCGTGGCCTTTAGATTTACATCCAAGGGCGCACAACATGAGGGGAGGTCTTGAGCTGGTGCGCACGACAGAGAGGGAGGTCATGGCCATTAGATCTTAATCCAAGGGCACACAACATCGAGGAGAGGTCGTGGCCATTGGATCTTGATCCAAAGGCTACGAACAGACGTAGGAGGTCGTGGCGGTTGGATTTGGATCCAACGGGCACGACCTGAGGTGCGGGAGGTTTGGGCAATTGGGCACAACACAGAAAAGGGGAGGGGAGGTCCAGGCCACGAGATCTCCGTCTGACGGCGATGAGAGGAGGAGGGAGGTCGTGGGCATTGGATGCTAATCCAACAGTGACGATATGAGAGGAGAAGTTGTGGGCGTGGATTTTAATCCAACGGGCACGACCACGCGCGGGTGGGAGGTCTGGTGGGCAAGGGAACGAGAGGAGGTCGTGGCCGTGGATGTTAATCCAACGGTGCACAACACATGGCAGAGGGGGAGGACTGGTGCGCTTGATAACGAGGGGAGGTCATGGCCGTGGATTTTGATCCAACGGCGCAAGACCTCGCAAGGGAGGAGGACTGGGCTGAGCTGGTTGTGGCGGAGGTCGTGGCGGTAGGATTTTGATCCAACGGCTACGACCTCACGCAGGGAGAGGACCACACGGTGAGCTGAGGGCGCGGTTGGGTGTGGCAGAGGTCTTGGCTGTTGGATCTGGATCCAACGGTGAAAGACCTCGCGAGGGAGGAGGAACTCGCGGGGAGCTGGGATAGCAGGTTGGGTTCGACCCACTTGGAAAGTGGCTCGGACCCAAGGAATAGTGTCAGGTTTGAATTTAAATTGAAGGCTAAGGTTGGAGGAATTTTTAGAGGTAGCAAACTAACTCTAAAAATTCTAAAATTTTAATTGGAGCTTCCTCACTCCAGGATTAACCTTACATAAAATTTCCAGAGGTTTTTGTGCACTGCATTTTTCTCAAGAAATTCATCAAGGCTGTTCTAGGGTTTGATTTACCTCCAAGAATTATCAAACAAGTTTCTAAACATTATGAAATTTTTTAGAGGGGTCACACAGCATCCTTAACCAATGGAAAATGTTTCCCTAAGTTTGGCACAAGATTTATGGCAAAGTGGAATGAGGGTTTGACTTTAGTCAACCGGAGGTTTAGGTTTTTGAACTCCACAACTCATGACAAGAATTATGGCAATGTTCAAGGGTTTCAAGATGTGAGAAAAAGTTTTAATTTCTACACATTTTCTTACATTTGAAACACACACCTGTTTATACATTTGGGATGTTACAAAATCTCCCCCCCCCTTACAGAAATCTCGTCCTGAGATTTGGCTCACTCAAAAAAGAAAGAGGGGTAGTCCGCACGCAGATGATCTTCCCTTTCCCAAGTAGCTTCATCCTCGGAATGGTTCGACCACTGAACTTTAAGAAACTTGATGGAACGGTTCCTTGTTCTTCGTTCAGCCTCTTCGAGTATGCGAACAGGGTGCTCGCGATAGGTCAAATATGCTTGGACATCGAGAGCTTCCAACGGAGCTTCCTCAGTTGGAACACGGAGGCACTTCTTCAACTGGGACACATGGAACACATCAGGTACCCCCTCAAGTGCAGCAGGCAACTCCAACTTATAGGCGACAGCTCCTTTCTTCTCGATGATGCGGTAGGGACCCACATATCGCGGAGCTAACTTGCCCTTGACGCCGAAACGTTGATGGCCCTTCAACGAAGAGACTTTGAGATAAACAAAGTCACTAGGCTCAAAACTCAACTCACGACGATGGCGATCCGCATAGCTCTTTTGCTCGGATTGAGTCAGGCGAAGACAGCCACGAATAATTTGGACTTGACTCTCGGCCTCATTGATCGAGTCAAGGGCCAAAGAAAGGTCTTTTCGCCGGTCTCGAGACCAATACAACGGGTTCTGCACTTTCTCCGTGATAAGGCCTCGAAAGGAGCCATGCCGAGACTGGCCTGAAAGCTGTTGTTGTAAGAAAACTCGGCGAATGGTAAGCATTTCTCCTAATGCTTCCCATAGGAAAGAACACAAGCATGGAGCATGTCTTCCAAAACTTGGTTGACCCTCTCGGTTTGACCATCAGTTTGGGGATGATATGTTGAGCTGAAAGCAAGACGTGTTCCCATAGCCTCTTGAAAACTATGCCAAAAACGAGATGTGAATAGAGATCCACGATCCGACACAATCGTCTTCGGCACACCGTGCAAACTCACAATGCGGGCTATGTAGAGTTTCGCCAAAAGACCTACCCGAAGGTCAGTCTTGACAGGAAGGAAATGTGTCACCTTAGTCAGACGATCGATGACGACCCAAATGGCATCATTCTTCTTCGGGGATGTGGGTAGATGTGACGTCCCACCCTTGTGATGCACTGCAGGTTCGGGAGGACCATTTTTTTTTTTTGCACTACGGAGCCACCACGGAGAGAAGTGGCAGCACCGTCCAGTGTGCTCCCGAGGAGGTCCGCCAGGACCTCCCAGGAGGTCTTCAGGACCTCCTGGAGGTCTTGGCCCGCCACTGACCTCCCAGGAGGTCTTCAAGTCCTCTTGGAGGTCTGGGCCTGCAACCCCTCGGTAGAACCTCCAGGTACATCACAAGAGAGGTCCAACAGGACCTCCCAGGTTAAGTCCTGTAGGACATTCTGGAGGTCCTGCCCATGTGCATCCGAACTAGTCCCAGGACAACAGAGCTAGCTCACACAAGAACACAAGCTAATATCACATCCACAAGCTCAAACAAAGATGAAGTAGACAAATTAAGCTTTATATAACAGGACCTTATGGTCAAGCTTGTTAACAAGAGGTCTACCACTAAGGGCTTACAAAACCAGCAAGGACTTACAAAACTAGCAACAAGGAGCTCTAAGGCTCCAACACCAAAAGCGAGCACAGCCATCCAACAAGCACCATAGGCTGTCGGGTGGAGGACGTCCTAGGCAGATTAGTCATCGAAGAACTCCTCCTCAAAGAGAATCAGATGTGTGCCTAGGCTTGATCATCTTCATAATCTGCTGACACAGGGGCTTAAGCCATGAGTACCTTGAATGTACTCAAGAAGTCACAGAGAGCAAATATGCAATAATAATCATGCAAGGGCTTACCAATTGAGAGTCAGATGGTTAGTTTTATGCAAAGCCGATTTGGACAATAATAGCAATAATAGATTGAAAAGCAAAGAAGGCAAAACAATAGTGCATAATACTTTTGATGAAGAAAATGTGGAGTGAGCACCAACTCACATCCACAACAACAATGGGGGAGGTCTGGTCACACTAGTGGCCGTGCCCTCACCCAAAACCTCTCTAGAGCACCCACTCCAGAGGTCCGACCAAACCCCCGACCACCACCGAGCCAACCCCGACCCTCTGGGAGCCGACCAAGGTCTCTTCGAGGCAAAGCCAAGGCATCTCGTTGAGGTGTCCAAAGGGCACAAGTTTTTAAAACAACTACCCCTTGCACCATTTTCATCGAAAGCATGTCCATAACCAAGGACTTGGCTATTCAATAGATTTTTCACTGCAGAGGTGTACAACTTTACCTTCAATCCACGACCTCTAGCGGGGCGGTTCTGGTCACCCTTGCTCACTTCCTAAGGTGAGCAGCCTAGAGAGCGCGGCAAGGCCTTTACAAAGCTTTGAAATGACTCGAAGCTGCCCGCTAAGGTTTCGCAATCCCCCCTTTTGGTCTAGAAGTCCGCAGGGTTCATGGGGTGCTCCCTCTTGCGCCAACGAATCACACGCTCCACCACAACAGCCCCAAGCCATCCCATTGCTAATTATTCAACCCAGACCATTCCCATAAATGGTCTTGTGGTTGCACTGTTTGGCCCAGATCAACAGACACAAAGTGAAGTCCTTAATTGTGCTAAGGCAAGACTTCCACAACCCAAAGGTGCACAAAGACCACTACTACTCACTGCCTTCTTGCCTCAAACAGAACAATTTGTATTAACCCATGCCAAAAGACCACCCAGTCTTGGCACAACAATTTTAACCAAGTGGTCTCACACCATAGTCAACACAGCTTAGGCATCCTGCCATAGCTGCTCAACAGTGGCACCAACCACGCATTTCATAAGTCATTAGTCAAGATTATTAGAGATGAAGCATGATACGATCGAACCACGTTTTCTAAGCAAGGCTATAAAGACCTACGGCCCCCATGTTGGCAAATAACAAAGAACACCAACTAAATAAATATCCACCTTAAGGTTCACAAGGAGAACATGACAACATGATAGGGACAAAGTATGAAGGAGGTATAACAGCAAGTAGGCAAGTAGCTACAGCCCAAACCATTTTCTTATAAACATAGCCATGCATGATAAAGTAAAACCGAAATACATTTATGAAACTAGGTTCAAAATGATCAAAAGGAGGTCTGTGGCTTGCCGTGGTCAAGTAGTGGAGCGCCTTCAATAGAGAGAGCTGGGTCCAAGATCTCCTCAAACTCGTGATCTACACGTTCGCAAGAAAACCAAATAAGCAAAACCGCACTGGGCCAAAGAACTTCAAAAGAGCTCTAAAAGAACTTAAACAAAACTCAACCAAAACCAGATAAACAACTCGGCCAGACAACTAGGGAGGTCCACAAGAAGGGAGGGTGGTCTCTAAGCAAAAGACCAAGAAAAACTGCAAGGAAGTTTTTCCAAGGAAGATGCCAACACTTGCGGCTCACTCTTGGAGAAGCTCCTACGCACAAGCCAGGAGCGAACAAGGCAGGAGCAAGGTGGGCAAATGAGCAAAAGGTTACAAGGGTTTGCCCACCCAGGCCATATATAGCCGGATTTGGAGGAGTGCACCAAGAAAGAGGTTGGAGACGTGTTGGCAATCGGGGTGGTTAGGCCAGGACTTGCCTTAAAAGAATTAAAATAAAGTACCTCAGATGTGACTGCATTTAATGTGACCCGACACCTATTAAATGCGCACAGAGTTCTGAGGCAAAAGCAATAATTACAAGGTGGAGAGAGGCTGGCAAGTGGGGCCAGTCAAAAAGGGTGCACCCTTGGTCAAAGAGGTGGTCCCACCGCAAGGATCATCTCCGCCAAAGACCACTGTGAGGTCCTGGGCAAGAGGTCCAAGACGCTCAGAGGGGGAGGTCCTGGACAGGAGGTCCAAGGACTCAAGAGGAGGTCCTGACACTCAGACCTGCACAAGGGAGGTCCTCAAAGCTCACAACAAGCAGGTCCTGACACTCAGACCTGCACAAGGGTGGTCTAAGCGTCAAGATCTCAAAAGGGAGGACCTCAACGGTGCAAATCAAAGGGTGCAGGGGAGGTCCTGACGAGTAGATCTCAAAAAGGGAGATCTAACGGTCAAGATCTCAAAGGGAAGGACCTCAACGGTCCAGATCAAAGGGTGCAGGGGAGGTCCTGACCAACAGGGATATTTCGATTTAGGAGGTGGTCCTTACAAAGACCAAAGAAGGACCGAGGAGGTGGTCCTTGCAAAACAACCAGAAGAGATCACGGGAACAAAGGAAAACGCGAAGCAGAAAGCGCAGAGCCGCTCGATTGAATCCAGGCGGTCGAAGGAAAGGAACGTTCGGACCATCCAAACGTTACCTCGCAGCTTGAGCCGTCGAGATCCAGATCAAATGGCGCAAAACAAAGGGGCCGTTGGACCGAGCGAAATGAACCAACGGACTAGGCCGCTCGATTTAGATCGACGGTCGAGGAAAGGGACGCGTTCGACCAGCTATCGTGTTCTTAGGATCGGGCCATCCAACCGCACAGACGGTCCTAAGGTAACGAAGGCAAAGCCTCAAGCGATACAGCCACGAGAGTCAAAGATGGGTCCAAGCGCTAAGGAGGTCTTGGACCTAAGGAGCTCGGAACCTTTAGATCCAACGAAGGGAGGACCTGGATGGATAGGATCTCCAATGAGGAGGTCCTAACGGCCAGATCTCAACAAGGGGAGGTCTGTGCGGCTAGGATCCCCAAAGAGGAGGTCCTAACAGCCTGATCTCAATAAGGGGAGGTCTGTGCGGCTAGGATCTCCAAAGAGGAGGTCCTAACGACCAGATCTCAACAAGGGGAGGTCTGTGCGTCTAGGATCTCCAAAGAGGAGGTCCTAACGGCCAGATCTCAACAAGGGGAGATCTGTGCGGCTAGGATCTCCAAAGAGGAGGTCCTAACGGCCAGATCTCAACAAGGGGAGGTCTGTGCGGCTAGGATCTCCAAAGAGGAGGTCCTAACGGCCAGATCTCAACAAGGGGAGGTCTGTGCGGCTAGGATCTCCAAAGAGGAGGTCCTAACGGCCAGATCTCAACAAGGGGAGGTCCAAAAGGAGCAAAGCCAAGCGTGGCTTGGGGAGACCAAAGAGGTTTTGAAACACAAACCTGAGCTGGGTCTTTAACAGGAAATCCCGAAGCACGGGAGAGGTCCGAACAGAGGGAAAAAAAGAGAGAGAGAGGTCTAGATCTCAAAGAGATTCAAACCAACAAAGGTAGTTAAAAGAGAAGAGACAAACCAGGGGCACACAGAGAGGCTTCGGAGAACCAACAGCCCAAGGGAAGCAAAGACACAACAGAGAGCCACAACCGGCAAGGAAAACCAACAAAGAGCTTAGTTAAGGTTTGATTAATTCCAGTTGAACTCTCCAATTTTCAAAGATGTCAGGTTAAGCTTTGGATTCTCAATAAAGCCAAATGGTTACTTTTATTTTGAAAACTTGGCAAGAACTTAAGGGAAACGGGACGTTACAAACCTTCACCCCTTAAGGGAATCTCGACCCCGAGATTCAGGCTGAGCTAGGGAATAGGTGGGGGAATTCCTTTTTGAGGTCCTCTTCACATTCCCAAGTTGCTTCGGCTTCAGATTGGTTGCTCCATTGCACCTTGCACAGCTTGGTGGTCTTGTTCCTTGTAACTCTCTCTGACACGTCCAAAATCTTGATGCGGTGCTCTTTGTAGGTGAGGTCTTCTTGGAGGTCCACAGCTTCTAAAGGCATTTGGTCCTCTGGCACTCGCAAGTATTTCTTCAACTGTGACACATGGAACACATTGTGAACTCCAGCAAGTTGGGGAGGGAGGTCTAACTTGTAGGCTACTTCACCCCTTCGGGCAAGGACTGGAAAAGGTCCAATAAGCAAGCTTTCCACTAACTCTAAACCGCTGCATTCCCTTGAGAGGTGACACTTTGAGGTAGACTTGATCTCCTGGGACAAAAGCTAGGTCTCGACGCCTAATATCTGCATAGCTCTTTTGCCGAGTTTGAGCAGTCCTTAGCTTCTCCCTTATTGATCTCACTTGATCTTCGGCTTCTTTCAGCAGGTTTGGGCCAAGAACTTGGCCTTCACCCGATTCTGTCCAGTACAGAGGAGTTCTACACTTCCTCCCTTAAATTGCTTCAAAAGGGGACATTTGAAGGCTTGCTTGGTAGCTGTTATTGTAGGAAAATTCTGCATATGGCAACATCTTGTCCCAACTAGATTGCCTTTCCAAAGCACAAGCTCTCAGCATGTCCTTAAGGACTTGATTAACTCTCTCAGTTTGGCCATCTGTTTGTGGGTGGTATGTTGTACTGAAATTAAGGTCTGTGCCCAGGGCATCATGTAGCTTTTGCCAAAATTTGGAGGTGAACTGAGATCCTCTGTCCGAGACTATCTTCTTGGGAACACCATGCGAGCATACAACCTTTGCCATGTAGATTTCGCCAACTTGTCTCCGCATAGGTAGTCTTCACAGAATAAAGTGAGCCATTTTGTTAACCTATCCACAATGACCCAAATAGAATCAAAACCAGCTTGGGTACGCGGTAAACCAATTATAAAGTCCATGCCGACCTCTTCCCACTTCCACTCGGGTATGGGTAAGGTCACTAAAAGTCCTCCAGGTCTTTGGTGTATTGCCTTAACCTTTTGGCAAGTGTCACATTTGGCCACAAAATCTGCTATTTCTCTCTTCATTTTCGGCCACCAGTACAATTCCTTGATATCCTGGTACATTTTTGTAGCTCTTGGATGTATATAATACAATGTCTTGTGTGCTTCTTTAAGTATTACACCTTTGAGCTCTGTGTTATTGGGCACACAGAGCCTCTTATCAAACCAGACCGCACTTAGGTCATCTACAGAAAACCTTGCAGCCTTCCCTTCTCTTATGTTGGCCTTGATTTCCTGGATGCTAGCATCTCCATCTTGGGCCGCCTTGATCTGTTTTTGCAATGTAGGCTGCACTTCAAGTGCTGCTAAGAACCCTTCTTCCACTAACTCAAGTCTAAGCTTCAAGAATTCTTCATATAAGGCGAGGTTGGCTCTCCTTAATCATCAAAGTATTGGCATAAACTTTTCGGCTCAAAGCATACGCCACCACATTGGCTTTGCTCGGTGGTAATGAATTCCACATTGTAGTCCTTAATAAGCTCTAGCCACCTTCTCGCCTCAAATTCAAATCTGCTTGTGTAAAGATGTACTTTAGGCTTTTGTGGTCAAGTAGATTTCACACCTATTACCAATGAGGTAATGGCACCAAATCTTTAAGGCATGAACCACGCAGCCTAACTCTAGGTCATGAGTAGGGTAGTTTGCTTCATGGGGCTTCAACTGTCTCGAAGCATAAGCTACCACTTTTCTGTCTTGCATTAGAACACAGCCAAGTCCTTGCTTTGATGCATCACAATAGACTTCGAAATCTTTCGTGACATCTGGAAGAACCAAAACTGGGGCAGAGGTCAACTTCTTCTTGAGCTCTTGGAAGCTTTGTTCACAATCAGAGGTCCAAAGAAACTTCTTTTCTTTCTTTAACAGCTGAGTTAGGGGTTTTGCAATTCGGGAAAAACCTTCAATAAACCTTCTGTAGTACCCTGCCATACCCAGAAAACTCCTGACTTGAGGCACTGTCCTAGGGGGTTCCCAATTGAGCACATCTTGCACCTTGGTGGGATTGACAGAGACTCCCTTTTCAGACAACACATGTCCTAAAAAGACCACTTCCCTTAGCCAAAATTCACACTTGCTAAACTTGGCAAAGAGCTGATGAGCTCTCAGCTTCTCCAAAACCAAAAAGAGATGCCTTGCATGCTCCTCTTCACTTTTGGAATATACAAGAATGTCATCAATGAAGACAATGACAAACTTGTCTAGGTACTCCATGAACACCCTATTCATCAAATTCATGAAATAGGCAGGGGCATTGGTCAGCCCAAAAGACATGACAGTGAACTCAAATAACCCATACCTAGATGAAAAAGCTGTCTTAGGGATGTCTTCCTTTCGAATCTTGAGTTGGTGATATCCTGTCCTCAAATCTATCTTTGAAAACACAGCAGCTCCCTTCAATTGGTCAAACAAATCATCAATCCTTGGCAAGGGATATTTGTTCTTGATGGTGATATCATTAAGGGCTCTATAGTCCACACACATTCTTTGAGTGCCATCCTTTTAGGCACAAAATCACCGGGCTCCCCATGGTGAGGAGCTAGGTCTAATAAAACCCTTGCTCGCAAGTCTTCCAACTGCTTTCTTCAACTCCACATGATCATCAACATGCAATCTGAGGGCCTTTTGGAGATGGGGAGGTCCTCGAACAAGGTTAATGACAAATTCAAGGTCTTTGTCTGGAGGCATCCCTGGGAGCTCATCAGGGAACACATCCACAAACTCTTGAACCACAGGGACATCTTCCAAAGCTTGAACTTGAACACTACAAGATAGGGCTCCTTGGAGCTTCTCTGAGGGGGCCGAAAACTTCACAGAGGCACCACTAGGGCTGGTCAAAGAGATACTTTTACCATTACAATCCAACATGGCATGGTGGTCAGCCAGCCAATCCATGCCCAAGATCACATCTAGGGACCTAGTGTCCAGAAGGATAAGGTTGGCTAGAAACTCTACTCCTTCTATGACCAACTTAACTTGTGGACAACCCTGGTTCGTCCTCAATTCCAAGCCGGGGGATTGAACCCACAAGGTAGACTTAAGAGCAACAACTCAAAACTGGTGCTTTGCAGCAAAACTCCGAGAAATAAACGAATGGGAAGCTCTAGAGTCAAACAAAACTGCAGCTGGCACTGAATTTACTAGGAACATACCTAGTACCACATCTGAGGAGGTCTGAGCTTCTTCCACTGCAACATGGTTCACACACCCCCTTCCAAAAGATTGGGAGGTCCTAGCTTGAGGAGGTCCTGTGGCCTGAGAGGTCTTGGCCGAGGGAGGTCCCAAGTAGAGGTCTTTATGCTTGTTTCGGTCTTGATGGGCATTGATTGGAAAAATGCCCCACTTGGTGACACTTAAAACAGGTAATCCCAGCTGCTGTGGAGGTCGTTGGGGTTGACTTGGTGCTGCCAGTGATGCGGCGCTGGGCTGGGGCGACTGGACGGGAGGTCTTGGTAGAGGTCCTGGGAGGTCCAGGAGGTCCCTGGCGCTTGTGTTGATACTGCACAAAGGTCTTGACACGTTGGGAAGGTCTTTGTTGGGCACTGGAAGGCGGCACCTTCCTCTTGAAAGACTCAGAAAGTTCTCTTCGGGACTCCTCAATGAGCATGGCCTTGTTATGCTGAAAATCGGGGTAATCGTTGCCCACAACTTGAACTTTTAAACTGGGATGAAGGCCTCGCTTAAAGCGCTTCTGCCGTGCATCATCTGTAGCCACATCCTCGCGGGCATAACGTGAAAATTGTGTGAACTTCGTGAGATACTCACTTACTGACATGCTGCCTTGCTTGAGATCTCTAAACTCATTCTTTTTCATCTCTACCTTTCCATCATGGACATGAGAGTGGCGAAAGGCAGCTGCAAATTCTACCCACGTGATCCTCTGGGGGTCACCATGTGAGGCACAAAACGTGTCCCACCATTCAGCTGCAGGTCCTTCCAGTTGATGTGAGGCAAACAAAACCTTCTCCCTATCTTCACAGCGAGCAATATCCAACTTTTTCTCGATTGATCTCAGCCAATCATCTGCATCTAAGGGCTCAGGGGAGCTCGAAAATGTAGCTGGGCGTGTCTTCATAAACTCGATGCAAATTTTGATTGATGGTGATTTGGGGGTGGAGGTGAAAACCTTCGCCGCAGCTTGACTATTCTGACTCATCATGGCAAGTAAAGCATTGGTGGTCTGGCTTTGTTGAGCCATAATCTGGTTCATATTCTGCATCATAGAACTCATCATTTGAGCTTGTGCTGCCATGAACTGCCCAAAACCCGGGTCTGTTGCTGCCACTTGAGGAGGTGGAGGTGGAGGCAACTGTTCTGGGGGCTCACCCCGACTTGTGGATTGCCGAGTCTGCACCATCTGGACAAAACTATAAAGGTTTAGAGGGTAAGAGAGAAAGCATGATAGGTAAGGGGGAGATAAAGCAGCAAGATAAGTGAGAATAGAGAGAAAGATAGAGTATCTATAAAGGGGTGACTTGGTTAAACCCAAGAGAAAACTGAAAGGCCAGGGGGGGGGGCCAAAAGAGGCAACAAAACTTCAAAACAGAGGTCTTAAAGACCAAAGCTAAGTGAGACTCAGATTAGGACCACTAACCTTAACCTTTCTACAGTCGGCCCTATGGAAAAACACGAGGACAAGGAGGTCATTTTAGACTTAAAATCGAGGTTCCAGTAGAGACAAGATAATGGAACTAAGGAGGAGTTAAGATTGGAGTAGAATAAGGTGAGAAAAGATTTAGACAAGTTAAGGGCAGCATAGAACCAGAACAAGAAAAGAACCACCAAACAAATTTTAAGTTGTTTTGCTTTAGAAAATAACTTTTTGAATCAAAACTAAACCGACCTTTCTACCTATGGCCACGCCCCTGACCCACTGTGGCTCTCAATCCACTTTGTGACGCCCCACCCTTGTGATGCACCGCAGTCAGGAGGACCATTATTTTTTGCATCATGAGCCACCACGAGAGAAGTGGCAAGACCAAGACGGTGCTCCCGAGGAGGTCCGCCAGACCTCCCAGAGGTCTTGGCTCCGCCATCGACCTCCCGGGAGGTCTTCAAGTCCTCCCCGAGGTCTGGCCTGCAACCCCAGAGCACCTCCGTGTACATCACAAGAGAGGTCCGACAGACCTCCCCTGTTAAGTCCTCAGAGGACATCCCTGGAGGTCCCGCCTGCATCCGAGCTAGTCCCTGTGACAACAGAGCTAGCTCACACAAGAACACAAGCTAATATCACATCCACGAGGTCAAACAAAGATGAAGCAGACAAATTAAGCTTTATATAACAGGACCTTATGGTTAAGCTTGTTAACAAGAGGTCTGCCACTGAGGGCTTACAAAACCAGCAAGGACTTACAAAACCAACAACAAGGAGCTCTAAGGCTCCAACACCAAAAGCGAGCACAGCCATCCAACAAGCACCACAGGCTGTCGGGTGGAGGACGTCCTAGGCAGATTAGTCGTCGAAGAACTCCTCCTCAAAGAGGTCTGTACTACCCTGCGCTTGATCATCCTCATAATCTGCTTTGACACAGGGCATAAGCCATGAGTACCTTAAATGTACTCAGCAAGTCACAGAGAGCAAATATGTAATAATAATCATGCAAGGGCTTACCAATTGAGAGCTGTATGGTTAGTTTTGCGCAAAGCCAGATTTGGACAATAATAGCAATAATAGATTGAAAAGCAGCAGGGCAAAACAATAGTACATAATACTTTTGATGAAGAAAATATGGAGTGAGCACCAACTCACATCCACAACAACAATGGGGGAGGTCTGGTCACACCAGTGGCCAGGCCCTCACCCAAAACCCTCTCTAGAGCACCCACTCCAGAGGTCCGAACCAAACCCTTGGACCACCACCCAAGCCAACCCTGACCCCTCTGGAGCCGACCAAGGTCTCTTCGAGGCAAAGCCAAGGCATCTCGCTGAGGTGTCCAATGGCACAAGTTTTTAAAACAACTACCCCTTGCACCATTTTCACTGACCATGTCCATAACCAAGGACTTGGCTATTCGAATAGATTTTTCACTCTGCAGAGGTGTACAACTTTACCCACAATCCACGACCTCTCTTGCGGGATGGGTTCCGGTCACCCTTGCTCACTTCCTAAGGTGATCAGCCTAGAGAGCGCGGCAAGGCCATTACAAAGCTTTGAAATGACTCGGAGCTGCCCACTAAGGTTTCGCAATCCCCCCTTTTGGTCTAGAAGTCCGCAGGGTTCATGGGGTGCCCCCTCTTGAGCCAACGAATCACACGCTCCACCACAACAGCCCCAAGCCATCCCATTGCTAATTATTCAACCCAGACCATTCCCATAAATGGTCTTGTGGTTGCACTGTTTGGCCCAGATCAACAGACACAAAGTGAAGTCCTTAATTGTGCTAAGGCAAGACTTCCACAACCCAAAGGTGCACAAAGCACCACTACTCACTCCCCGCCTTCTTGCCTCGTGAGAACAATTTGTATTAACCCATGCCAAAAGACCACCCGGTCTTGGCACAACAATTTTAACCAAGTGGTCTCACACCATAGTCAACACAGCTTAGGCATCCTGCCATAGCTGCTCAACAGTGGCACCAACCACACATTTCATAAGTCATTAGTCAAGATTATTAGAGATGAAGCATGATACGGTCGAACCACGTTTTCTAAGCAAGGCTATAAAGATCTACGGCCCCCAGGTTGGCAAATAACAAAGAACACCAACTAAATAAATATCCACCTTAAGGTTCACAAGGAGAACATGACAATATGATAGGGACAAAGTATGAAGGAGGCATAACAGCAAGTACGCAAGTAGCTACAGCCCAAACCATTTTCTTATAAACATAGCCATGCATGATAAAGTAAAACCGAAATACATTTATGAAACTAGGTTCAAAATGATCAAAAGGAGGTCTATGGCTTGCCTTGGTCAAGCAGTGGAGAGCCTTCAGTAGAGAGAGCTGGGTCCAAGATCTCCTCAAACTCGTGATCTACACGTTCGCAAGAAAACCAAATAAGCAAAACCGCACTAGGCCAAAGAACTTCAAAAGAGCTCTAAAAGAACTTAAACAAAACTCAACCAAAACCAGATAAACAGGCGGCTCAGGACAACTAGGGAGGTCCACAGCAAGGGAGGGTGGTCTCTAAGCAAAATACCAACAAAAACTGTGATGAAGTTTTTCCAAGGAAGATGCCAACACTTGCGGCTCACTCTTGGTGAAGCTCTGCAAGCAGGCCGAGCAAACAAGGCAGGAGCAAGGTGGGCAAATGAGCAAAAGGTTACAAGGGTTTGCCCACCCAGGCTATATATAGCCGGAGTTGGAGGAGTGCACCAAGAAAGAGGTTGGAGACGTGTTGGCAATCGGGGTGGTTAGGCCAGGACTTGCCTTAAAAGAATTAAAATAAAGTACCTCAGATGTGACCGCATTTAGTGTGACTCGACACCTATGAAATGCGCACAGAGTTCTGAGGCAAAAGCAATAATTACAAGGTGGAGAGAGGCTGGCAAGTGGGGCCAGTCAAAAAGGGTGCACCCCTGGTCAAAGAGGTGGCCCCACCGCAAGGATCATCTCCGCCAAAGACCACTGTGAGGTCCTGGGCAAGAGGTCCAAGACGCTCAGAGGGGGAGGTCCTGGATAGGAGGTCCAAGGACTCAAGAGGAGGTCCTGGACAAGAGGTCCTCAAAGCTCACAACGAGGAGGTCCTGACACTCAGACCTGCACAAGGGAGGTCCTCAAAGCTCACAACGAGGAGGTCCTGACACTCAGACCTGCACAAGGGAGGTCTAAGGGTCAAGATCTCAAAGGGGAGGACCTCAACGGTCCAGATCAAAGGGTGCAGGGAGGTCCCGACAAGTAGATCTCCAAAGGGAGATCTAACGGTCAAGATCTCAAAGGAAGGACCTCAACGGTCCAGATCAAAGGGTGTAGGGAGGTCGACCACCAATGGGATATTCGATTTAGGAGGTGGTCCTTACAAAGACCAAAGAAGGACCGAGGAGGTGGTCTTTGCAAAACAACCAGAAGAGGTCCTGGGGAACAAAGGAAAACACGCAGCAGAGCAGAGCCGTTCGATTGGAATCGGGCGGTCGAAGGAAAAGAACGTTCGGACCATCCAAACGTTACCTCGCAGTTGAGCCGTCAGATCCAGATCAAATGGCGCAAAACAAAGGGGTCGTTCGAACCGAAAGACGCACCAACGGACTAGGCCGTCTCGATTTAGATCGGATGGTCGGGGAGGAAAGGGACGTTCGTATCAAAGCTATCATGCCCTTAGGATCGGGCCATCCAACGCACGGACGGTCCTAAGGTAACGAAGGCAAAGCCTCAAGCGATACAGCCATGAGATTCAAAGATGGGTCCAAGCGCTAAGGAGGTCTTGGACCTAAGGAGGTCGGAACCTTTAGATCCAATGAAGGGAGGACCTGGACGGCTAAGATCTCCAATGAGGAGGTCCTAACGGCCAGATCTCAACAAGGGGAGGTCTGTGCGGCTAGGATCCCCAAAGAGGAGGTCCTAACGGCCAGATCTCAACAAGGGGAGGTCTGTGCGGCTAGGATCTCCATAGAGGAGGTCGTAACAGCCAGATCACAACAAGGGGAGGTCTGTGCGGCTAGGATCTCCAAAGAGGAGGTCCTAACGGCCAGATCTCAACAAGGGGAGGTCTGTGCGGCTAGGATCTCCAAAGAGGAGGTCCTAACGGTCAGATCTCAACAAGGGGAGGTCCAAAAGGAGCAAAGCCAAGCGTGGCTTGGGGAGACCAAAGAGGTTTTGAAACACAAACCTGAGCTGAGTCTTTAACAGGAAAACCCGAAGCAAGGGAGAGGTCCGAACAGAGGGAAAAAAAGAGAGAGAGAGAGGTCTAGATCTCAAAGAGTTTCAAACCAACAAAGCAAGTTAAAAGAGAAGAGACAAACCAGGGGCACACAGAGAGGCTTCGGAGAACCAACAGCCCAAGGGCAGCAAAGACACAACAGAGAGCCACAACCGGCAAGGAACACCAACAAAGAGCTTAGTTAAGGTTTGATTAATTCCAGTTGAACTCTCCAAATTTTCAAAGATGTCAGGTTAAGCTTTGGATTCTCAATAAAGCCAAATGGTTACTTTTATTTTGAAAACTTGGCAAGAACTTAAGGGAAACAGGACGTTACAGTAGACCGGTGATGAAATCCATTCCGATCGAATCCCACTTCCACTCTGGCACTGGCAAAGGCTGAAGCAGACCGGCTGGTCGCTGATGTTCGGCCTTTACACGACAACACACATCGCACTTGGCAAAGAACCTGGCAATTTCCCTCTTCATGCGGGTCCACCAAAATCTCTGACGGAGATCCTGATACATCTTTGTGGCCCCAGGATGAATGGACAAGGGGGAATCATGGGCTTCGCAGAGGATCAAGTCCCGCAAATCCATGTCCTTTGGAACCACCAGGCGCTGTCCGAACCTCACAACACCAAGCTCATCCTCAGAGAAGCACTTGGCTATTCCGTTCTTGACATTTACCTCGATTCGGTCCTCCAAACATCGATTCTTTGGCGGCCTTGGTCCGATCCACCAAGGTTGGTTGCACAGCCAAGGTAGCGAGGAATCCATGCTCAACTACCTCCAAGTTGAGACGTTGAAACTCCTCCAGAAGGGTGGGATGATGCTCCTTGAGCAACAAGGCATTGCAATGCACTTTACGACTAAGCGCATCGGCAACGACATTAGCCTTGCCCGGATGGTAGTGAATACCCACGTCATAGTGTTTCATAAACTCCAACCATCTCCTTTTCCTGAGGTTCAGATCTGGCTGGGTGAACAAATACTTCAAGCTCTTGTGATCCGAATACACCTCACAACGATTACCGATAAGGTAATGTCGCTAAATCTTAAGTGCATGAATCACAGCAGCTAGCTCCAAGTCGTGGGTAGGGTAGTTGAGTTCATGAGGTCTCAATTGCCTTGATGCATAGGTCACTACCTTGCCTTCTTGCATAAGGACACAACCGAGGCCTCGACGAGAAGCATCACAAAAGATATCGAAGCTCCGATGAATATCGGGAAGAACGAGAACAGGAGCGGTGGTCAAACGCGTCTTGAGTACTTGAAAACTTTCCTCACAATCAGCGGACCACACGAACTTCTTGTCCTTCTTGAGCAACTCAGTCATCGGCTTCGCGATCTTGGAGAAGTTCTCGATAAAGCGACGATAATATCCCGCTAAACCGAGAAAACTCCGCACTTCGGTTACCGATCTGGACTGACTCCAAGAAAGCACATCGCTGACCTTGCTAGGATCAACGGCTACGCCTCCTGCTGAAAGAACATGGCCCAAGAAGGCCACTTCATTCGACCAGAACGCGCACTTGCTGAACTTCGCATACAGCTAGTGCTCACGCAGCTTGCCCAAAACAAGCTTCAGATGCTCGGCGTGCTCCTCATCATTCTTGGAGTAGATAAGAATATCATCGATGAAGACCATGACAAAATTATCCAAATACTCCATGAATACCGAATTCATGAGGTTCATGAACAAGGCAGGAGCATTGGTTAAGCCGAACGACATGACGGTGTACTCGTACAAACCATAACGAGTAGAGAAAGCCGTCTTGGGAATATCCTCAGGTCGGATCCGAACTTGATGATATCCCACTCTCAAGTCAATCTTGGAGAAGACTCGAGCTCTAGATAACTGATCAAAGAGATCGTCGATGCGGGGCAAAGGATACTTGTTCTTTATCCGTCACTTCATTAAGCGAGCGATCGTCGGCCTTTTATCATAAAGTACCGTCCTTCTTCTTTACGAAGATGGCCGGACAACCCCACGGAGATGAGCTAGGGCGGATGAAACCCTTCTCTTGAAGCTCACCAAGTTGCTTCTTCAACTCCACCAACTCATTCGGTGGTATCCGGTAGGGCCTCTTTGAAATCGGGGCAGTACCGGGAGCCAACTCGATGACGAACTCGAGGTCTCGAACTGGTGGCATCCCTGGAAGATCTTCAGGAAAGACATCCATGAAGTCACATACCGTTGGGACTTCATGAATATCCGGAGCTGGCTTTGCTTCGAGCGCGAAGAGATGTGGACTGGCAACCAAAAGCGAAACCTTTCATGGGAGGGATGGTGAGGTAGATGAGCTTCCAGGCGCAATCGATTTGCCCCATGTGCTGGGACAGCCAATCTATGCCTAGAATTACATCTAAGCTCGCTGCATTGAGGAGAATAAGATTTGCTAAAAATCTTACTCCCTCAATCTCAACAGGAACCTCCCGACACTCCAATTCAGCTCTCATCTCTAAACCGAGAGAGCGAATGAGCAACGGGACCAACAAAGGAGCAAACAGAATATCACTAACAGCAGCAAAAGACTGAGATACAAAAGAATGAGATGCTCCTGAATTGAACAAAACAGTAGAAGGACGGGAGTTAACAAGAAGCGTACCCAACACGACGTCGGGTGCCTCCTGTGCCTCCTCAGCAGAGATGGCGTTGACGCGACCACTGCCCACGCCTTGGGCTGCGCGGACAATCTTCTGATCCTAAGAAGATCCACCACCTTGCTCGCGTCCTCCATTAGGGCAATTATTTGCATAATGGCCCTTCTGGTTGCAGAAGAAACAAATGACCCCGGCAGCTGGGTTGCGGGGCCACCAACTAACTTCGCAGTGCGTGGTGGGGCACGACTACTGGAGGACGAGGCGGTCTTGATGACCTCGGGGTCTTTGAAGCGAGGACGGAACCCCTTAGAATGCCCGAAGTGAGCACGAGAAGAGCTGGTCTGGGAAGACTTCTGAGTCTCCCACTTGCGCTTGCGGGAGTCACACAGCGCCCTTCCCTTGTGCTCAGAGACGATGGCCTTGTCCACCAAGGCCTGGAAGTCAGGGAAGTCAACAATGGAGAGCTTGTCCGGAAGCTCCTCAGACAAGCCATCCATGAACTTCTCCTGCTTGGCCTCATCAGTGGCCACCTCCTCAGGAGCATAACGAGCCAGATGGTTGAACTCGTACAAATACTCCGTGACCGAATTGTGCCCTTGCTTGAGCGCAGAAAACTCCTTCTTCTTCAGCTTCATCACACCGGCAGGGATATGAGACCGCCAAAAGGCAACACAGAACTCATCCGAAGTGACGGTGTGGCCTGCGGGCTTACATGAGAAAGTTCTCCCACCATGAGCCGCACCCTCCGGTGATGGGATGCAAAAGTGCCTTCTCTGCTCCCCTGCATCGAGCGATGTTGAGTTTCCGCTCAACTAGACGAAGCCAGTCATCTGCATCCAGTGGGTCCTCAAACCTGGAGAAAGTGGGCGGCTGGGTGCGAAGGAACTCTGCAAGTCCCCCACGTGGCTAATGTCCACTTCCTCCCCCTGATCCAGAGGCACCGGAAACAGTGGAGGTGTTGCGCGCGATAACCTCCAGCACTCTTCTGTCCTCCGAACGGTTGCGCTCAATCTGCATAAGAACCTCGGCCATGATCGGAGGAGGAGGAAGCTCCTCATCCGAACCAGCTAGCAGACCCTGACTACTACGAGTTCTTCCAGCCATCCTGCTGAAAAGATAAGGGGGTTAGCAACGAAATCCGAAAATTAGAAGCTAAAGAAAGCGAAAAGATGTCGACTAGGGGAATGGAGAATCACCCTAACCAAAAGCCAAATTAAACAATAAGAACACAACTCTAAGCTTACAAAAAGACTCAGAAATTGCAAGGAAACACGAGACTAAAGCTCAACTTCTCGACACAACAAACCTGTATTGAATGAACGAGTAATCGGTAGAGAAAGAAAAATTTCAGCAAGCTATTTTAGCTCTAACACTACTACAAAGCAAGGTAAAACCAATAAAATATGTGTTAGATATTTAGCTAACTAGTATCACATCTTACCCTTTTATTCCCACAAGTTTTAGTTGAATTATCCTCTCATTATCTACCCTAATTAGAATCTTGAGATTGCTGTCCGGAAATTTGATGCTTGCTGTCCAGATTTTGCATCCAAGCTCTTAGCCGAAATCACCGACTCCAGAAACTTCAAAACCTTGAAAAAGGGCAGCTAACACTTCAATTTGCCAATCTCATTGATTCCCAAAACCCAATTAAATGATAACGCTATCTTTTGAGGGAAGGAGAGGGAAACAACCTTTTTAAAACTCAAATTAGAGTGAGATGAGATAAGAAAGCTAAGATAGGTAAGGAGTAAAAGTAGAGAATTTACTTAAGCTTTCATAAACCATTTGACCTTTTGAAAATAGGTTTTTCAAAATATCCTAAGGACGACCAAGCTAGGGTTACTACGGTCAGTATGGCTCTGATACCAACTTTGTGAGGACCCCGGTTTATTTAGCTTGTAATGTTTAGTCATCCATTGACCCTAACATCACAAACAAAATAACCCGTGTCTTCGAGATATGTATACTTCCCAGAAATGCAGTATACACACCCCTTTACAAAATCGTGCATCAATATCATACAAGACATAGAACCAAAGCACGAACTAGATTAAAACAACAACATACATAATATAGAGAGAGTTATTACAAAAGGGCCGACCGGCCAAATAACAGCTAAGAAAGATAATATAGCGGAAGCAAAAGCCATAAGATGGCGATAAACAAAAGAGAGCCATAAGGTTTGCCTTTAGCCCACAAGGCAACCGACCGGACCGCCTAGCTAATCTTCCCAACCGCAGCACATCTCACAAAAGTAAAGCCCTTTGGGCTCTACCTCCTCTGCAACAAAGTTATTAAGCAAAGCAAATGAGTACAAAAATGTACTCGCAAGACTGACGTGTAATATAACAGAACTATAGTTAGCTACATGCAAGCTTTATTTAAGTGGATGAGGCTTTGGACTTATTTTAGCATAAAGCAAGTTTTCATTTGCAATATTTAAATAGATTCAAAGCAGTTTTGCAATTCATTTTTAATTTGCAAGTAACAACGAGACAAGTAACATAATAACAATAGGTAGATGACAACAACAATCCTGGAAGTGGCTAACCCAATAGCCACCACAACAATAGCATGAATTACCCATTCATACCACCCAACAAGTTTTAATTAAATGGTTGAGTCTAGTTCTTGCACGACCTTACCAATCATGTCCATAACCTAAGACGAGGCTATTCGAATAGTTTTAACCCTGCAGGGGTGTACCAATGTACCCACACGTCAGACCGCCTTTTCGCCAAGCTATTTAGCACACTTCCTTTGGTATGCCGGCACGGCTAAGTCCTACGAGGCATTTCCAATGAATGATGCTAATTATGAGTCACGACAACCCAAAGGATAGGAGACACTGCCCGACCCTAAGCAAGCTGGGTGCTCTTCCCCTTATAAAAATAGTTTGAACCACCTGCGACCCACAATTAACATCTCCCAAAGTACTTAGCCAAGAGGGGTTCCCAATACCCTCGTGTGGTTAGCACGCATAAGCGCTTGGCCTAGTGACACAAGTAACTCGGTCCTTGGGGACCTAGGCACCATTCCATTCACACCCAACAATCACACCAACATCCATTGTGCCCAAGTCATGAAACAATTTTGTTTTCATTTTTATTTTATTTGTTTACAAAGTAACAAAGCACAAGATGGACATAATGGAATAATAATTTTTGTGTGATCAAGGTCATCGACATAATGTCAACAACCGCCTATTTCTACCGTTATCGAAGCATTTCTAAGCATCATCAACGCAAACTACTAAGTGATAAGAGTCCATCCATCGAACTCTACATCACAGCAAGATAATGCTAGGCTTAGTAGTAGAGAATAAATATTTACCTACAGAATATGCATCTATAGGATCACTAAACGATATCATTGAATAACAAAATAGCAATGCATACATACAAGTAAAACAATATATTAGACTTTAAAGTAATGGGACATAATGGATATGATCAAACTGCTTGCCTTGCTGGGGCTGCTCAGTTTGCTGCAGAGTATCACTCACGGGATCAACACACTCATCGACACCTAATCGAAAAGGCGAAAAGAATCGATAAGAACGACGAAAACTAAGAAGACAGCACAGAAAACTTGCTCCAAAAGCTCTGAAATTTTTACAGAAGCAAGAGCATGATGTTTAGAGAATTTAGCAACAAGAACCAATTGATTTGGATTCTCAATGCAAAAGATATGAGCAAAACAAAACTGCTCAGCCTCTAAAAACGCAGTCTGCTACTATTCACCATAATTAAATTGTTTAGCAAAAATTTCTAGAAAGGTGGTGCAATTGAAATTTTTGCACTAAAACAAGCACCTCATAATATGAACAACCCAATTGGATTCATCTCATTTGGAGGTATTATGCACTTTCTATAATTTTTCAAAGACATGAAAATGAGCACAACTAAAATGCACCCACAATTCTTTTGAAAATAGTGACATTCCTAAATCCTATTCTACCATTTAGAGCACTAACAGAGGAGGCCCACTAAGTTGGATTCACTCAAAAAGGATCTATAGAGAATTACTTATGCATTTTACAAGTTAATTGCAATTTTTAATGTAACATTTAAAGTCTATTTCTAAACCAAGTTGCAAATCCATTTTCTGGAGCTGAACTGAGCTCACAACCATTTTTAGATTAGAGCCCAGATCAATCCAGAGCTAGCAAAACTAGAATCACCTCATTTGGACTTAAAATGAAATAGTTATGCATTTTCAAAGTTCATTACCTTTTTCAGTTCACAAATAAGTCCATCGGGAAAACCTAAAAACCATAACAGCGCGGGAGGACATGAGCCGTTGATTCTAAATCTGACGGCCCAAGACCTCTCGGCACGCGCGCACTCGCGCCCGCACGGAATCGCCGAACATGGGCCGTGGATCCTGGATCCAACGGCTCATGTCTGGCAGCCTTGTGTGAAAGGATCTCGCGTCTTGTGGCGACGGAGGTCGTGGCCGCTGATTCTCAATCGGATGGCCCTCAGCGAAAATACGCACGTGACCTCGTGAGCTCGGAGAACGTGGGCCGTGGATCTAATGGCTCACGACCTGCGGCATCGCGCGCTTGCGCGCGACGCGCTAGGACCTCGCGCGCGAGAACGGGGAGGAGGTCGTGGCCGCTGATCGCGAGATGGACGGCCCGCGACCACGCACCCATGCACGCGCGCTCCGACATAGATCTGCACCCATGATTAGCGCGGAAAACCACGGAGATTACGCATTAATGATGTCCGAATACGACAATGGCATGGATCAGTTGCGTCCGACAAAAACCGAGGACCTTCCACGGCTTGTCGCCGGCAAGATAGGACACGGCGGCGCACAGCGAGGGCACCGACGAGTCCACCAAAGCTAGGCGCACATGATGGTGCCACCCACACCGGCGGCAATGGCCCAGAACGGCGGCGAGCTGGAGATGGGCGGCGCGGCAGCACACGGCCAGAGGCAAAAGTGAAAGGAAAGCTCCGCAACATCATACAAGCGGGTGCCCAACATCTAGAGGACTACCAGGAGGTTACTTGGAGGTCTTGGAGGTGCTGAGGAGGTCTGGGGAGAGGAGGACCGGCGATGGTGAAGAATGGGTGCTCCACGGCCAAAAGCTCCAAGCTCCAACTTAGGCCACCTCTGAAAATGTCCCAACCAAACCAAGTTCGGATTTTGATCACAGAGGGGAGTGGCTCAAATTGAAGTAAGGAGATGGAGAGGAAAGCCCCAGGGACCCTGTGCCACCGAGGAGCTCCAAGCTCAACAATGGCGGTTGGGGGAGGTCTGTGGAGGAGGAAGCTCAACCAAGCACAATGGTGCAAGCCTGAGCTCAATGGTGTGTAAAGGATGCCAAGGGGGAAAACCAAGGGAGGTCTTATAGCTCAGGGGGCAGAGCTCATGAGCTAGGGCTAAGCTCCATGGTGAGCTTAGCCCATGGCTCGGTCCATGGCTCCACCAGGACATGGAGGTGATGGGGGAGCAGGCTAGGGCATGGCCTAGGGGCGGAAAGACTGACACGCAATAAATGTGCGCAGCAAAGAGCTGTTGGAGGACGTGACAGGTCACTGACCTCCTCCTCTGCCATGGCGCACGCGCGCGCCCAAGCTAGGAGAAGAACAGGACCTCACATCAACCGTTGGATGAGAAAAGCTGGGAGGTCACAACCCTAGATCTGAAACGGTAAGTTTTAAATGGAAAGGGAGGAGGTCGCAGCCGTAGGATCTGGACTGGGGAGGTCGTGACCCTTAGATCGACATCGCGCAGAGGCGCAAAGGAACGGGGAGGTCACAGCCGTGGGATCTCTATCGCAGGGTTGCGAAAGGAAGGGGGAGGTCTTGACCACAGCGCGTGACACTGACAAGGAATGGGGAGGTCGTGGCCTTTAGATTTACATCCAAGGGCGCACAACATGAGGGGAGGTCTTGAGCTGGTGCGCACGACAGAGAGGGAGGTCATGGCCGTTAGATCTTAATCCAAGGGCACACAACATCGAGGAGAGGCTGTGGCCATTGGATCTTGATCCAAAGGCTACGAACAGAGGTAGGAGGTCGTGGCGGTTGGATTTGGATCCAACAGGCATGACCTGAGGTGCGGGAGGTTTGGGCAGTTAGGCACAACACAGAAAAGGGGAGGGGAGGTCCAGGCCACGAGATCTCCATCTGACGGCGATGAGAGGAGGAGGGAGGTCGTGGGCGTTGGATGCTGATCCAACGGCGACGATATGAGAGGAGAGGTCGTGGGCGTGGATTTTAATCCAATGGACACGACCATGCGCGGGTGGGAGGTCTGGTGCGCAAGGCAACGAGAGGAGGTCGTGGCCGTGGATGTTAATCCAACGGCGCACAACACATGGCAGAGGGGGAGGACTGGTGTGCTTGATAACGAGGGGAGGTCATGGCCATGGATTTTGATCCAACGGCACAAGACCTCGCAAGGGAGGAGGACTGGGCTGAGCTGGTTGTGGCGGAGGTCGTGGCGGTAGGATTTTGATCCAACGGCTACGACCTCACGCGGGGAGAGGACCACGCGGTGAGCTGAGGGCGCGGTTGGGTGCGGCAGAGGTCTTGGTTGTTGGATCTGGATCCAACGGCGCAAGACCTCGCGAGGGAGAAGGAACTCGCGGGGATCTGGGATAGCAGGTTGGGTTTGACCCACTTGGAAAGTAGCTCGGACCCAAGAATAGTGTCAGGTTTGAATTTAAATTGAAGGCTGGGGTTGGAGGAATTTTTAGAGGTAGCAAACTAACTCCAAAAATTCCGAAATTTTAACTGGAGCTTCCCCACTCTAGGATTAACCTTACATAAAATTTCTAGAGGTTTTTGCACAATGCATTTTTCTCAAGAAATTCATCAAGGCTGTTCTAGGGTTTGATTTACCTCCAAGAATTATCAAACAAGTTTCTAAACATTATGAAATTTTTCAGAGGGGTCACACAGCATCCATAGAACCAAGGGAAAATATTTCTCTAAGTTTGGCACAAGATTTATGACAAAGTGGAATAAGGGTTTGACTTTAGTCAACCGGAGGTTTAGGTTTTTGAACTCCACAACTCATGACAAGAATTATGGCAATGTTCAAGGGTTTCAAGATATGAGAAAAAGTTTTAATTTCTACACATTTTCTTACATTTGAAACACACACCTGTTTATACATTTGGGATGTTACACTGCGTGTGGAAGTACGTTGGGGCTTGAATTGTCCAGTCAATGTTCAGTCCTTAATCAATCCAGACAAGACATCCACATTTCGCAATCTCGTGCACGAAGGCACCATCACTAGCATCCACTTGTCTAGATTTAAAATCATTGTAAATAAAAAAAATTTGATTTCATTTCAGATTTAAATAGACTGAATAAGAATCAAAATAAATGAATTTCATTTAATGTTTCCAAGTTTGATAAAACAAACTTGACAACACTACAGACTGCATGGCTAAGCAATTCCTAGGATAAGTATTTTAGTATAAAAGCACTACCTTAAGTTTTGAGTGTATGATCAGATCAATGGTAAGCCACAAGTGTTAGGTTGTAACTAACTATTGACAGATCACAAATAATTTTTAGAAAATTTGCATGCACAATATCTCTGTATTTTGGAAATCTACAGTTCAAAAATTCTGGGATCAACATGGTGTAAAGAGGATGCTTGCCTTGGTAATAGTAAACCTCTTGTTCAGGTTCTTGTTGCTCAATAACAGATTCAACCACTTCAGAAGGACCAGAATCTAAAAGAAAATAAAATCCAATGAACACAAGGAAAAAGGCAGAGAACAGCATGTATAAAAAGAATGCATGGTCAATAGCTTAATGCATCATTAGCAACATGCTTAAGCTACATCTAATTTAAATAGGAACAATAGACTACAACTAACTTCTGCTAGTACTATTTACCACAAATTAGAGTTTGGGTTTAGAACTACTGATTTGTGTTTTAAAAAGCTGAAGCAGATGAATGATACAAATGAATTGTTTGCTGAGCTAAACATCTTATAAATGAAATACCTTGCTTGAACTAAGAATATTCAAAACTAGGACAACAACCTAACTCACCATTTAATCACTACTTGACAGAGATTTGAGAAATTGAAAACCCTGTTGTGCATGTTGTCGGTTGAATCGGCAACAAAACAGCAAAGACTAGTATTGAAAATTTTTGCTTATTGGCTAACACGCTTAAACACAAGATTCTTGTTAGAGTTAAACCTAATCTTTAAGAAAGATAGTATCCTAGACCAACCCTTGTTAACCCTAATCAGCAAGATTAATGGAAAAGAGAAAAGCTACAACTCTTGTCGGTTCTGCCCGACAACAGCCAACAGAGAGGAAATTTTGCCCTGAGCCGAAATGAAGGCATCAAGAATCAAAGGAAAGGTTGGTTATGATACTATGATTTAATAAGAATTTATTTAAGCTGAAAAGGTGACAAGAGAAACCCTAGAACTTGAAAACGATATGAAAGACCGAAAAGTTATAAAAAGGAGCTTTTCAGTGAAAACAAGATTTGAGGAAAGAATTCCTAAATGAGTGATTCCTGTGAGTTACTGAGGTCCTTATGGAGCTCAAGATGGAAGGGAATAACAACATAACTTACTAGCCGGAGTTGGAGAAGATGAAGTTGCCAAAACCGGCCGAAACAGAAAAGGATCCACTCCAAGTGATCTGTTGACAAAAGATGAGATTAAGGATTGGTTTTAATTCTCAAGCTCACCAGATCTAAAGAGCACGAAAGAGAATGAAGAAGAACTCCACCGAAGAGGAGGATAAGCTTCACTACCTCAACAATGGTGGATAAGCATGAAACTAGGGTTTTATAGTGTTTGAACTTCCTGAGAAATGGAGAGAATTCTAGAGATGATGCGGTGGCAATATGGTGCCAGGTGGCAAAGGATCACTTGCTAGGTCACGGCGAAATGCCACCTCTCCAGCGATGAAGTCGGCGACGGCGTACAGCGAGAGGAGGAAGAGAGAGGTGTCATTGACATGCGGGCTCCCCTTGTCAGACGCAGCCAAGACCTCACCGCAAGCTCAAAAGAATGACAGCCGTCCGATCAGAAATGGGCGGTCGCGATTGATCAGGGCGTTGGAAGTTCCAACCATTACTTGCATATAGGTCGTGCGATCGCAAGGGAACGGCTAGGATTGACTGGGAGGATCGGGAGTGTAACATCCCAAATGTATAATTAGGGTTATTCAAGTATAATTATATGTGTAGAAATTAAAACTTTTTCTCACATCTTGAAAACCCCTAATCTCTCATGTAATTCTTGTCCAAGAGTTGTGTAATCCAAAAACACAACGCTCTTGTTGACCAAAAGTCAAATTCATTTTTCCAATTGTCTAAATTTGGTGTCAAACATTTGAAAATATTTTCCTTGGTCCTAAAGTTGGTGTGGGACCCCTCTGAAAAATATCACAAGTTGCAAAACTTGTTTGGTAAATTTTGGAGGTAAAACAAATCCCTGAACAACCTTCATGAATTTCCTGAGAAAAATGCATTGCATAATAACCTCTGGAAATTTTATGTCAGGTTAATCTCATTGCCATCAAGCTCCTGTAAAAATTTCATGAATTTTGGAGTTGAATTGCTATTCCAAACAATTTTGCAAAGTCTCAGCTGTTAGACAATTAAACTTAAAACATGGCTCTGTTCCTTGGGCTAGCCGCTGTGCAAAGCTGGTCCAGCCCAACCCCATCTGACCTCCTTTCCCACCTTGATCAGGTCGTAGCCGTTGGATTTACATCCAACCGCCACGACCTCCTCCGCGGTCAACACCGCAAAGACCTCCCTTCGATATCTATCACCTTGTCCAGGTCATAGCCCTTGGATTAAGATCCGACCGGCCCTGACCTCCCTTGTTATCAAACCTCAAAACCACCTTCCACCTTGGCGAGGTCATAGTGTTGGATTTACATCCAACCGCTCTCGACCTCCCTCACCGTTAAACTAAGCAAACCTCCCATTTAAGCGAGGTCGTGGCCGTTGGATCGAGATCCAAGGTCCACGACCTCCTCAAAATATCCAGCGACAAGACCTCCCTATCTCGTGTTGTGCACCGTTGGATTAAAATCCACTGGCCACGACCTCCTCCTTGTCTTATGCGCATCGAGATCTCACAAGACGTGAGGTCGTTGCCCTTAGATCTAAATCTAAAGGCCATGACCTCCCTTGTGTGTTGTGCAAGCTCAAGACCTCCTTTGCGCCACGTGCGAGGCTCAGACCTCCCTGTTTTGATCATCACCGTTGGATCAAAATCCAAAGGTCTTGACCTCCCTCGCACTTCACGCAAAGCCTCGAGACCTCCCTTTGGTTGTGTGCCCTTGGATTCAAATCCAAAGGCCATGACCTCCCTCATGTTCTTAAGCTCATGTGCGGTTAAGACCTCACGGGGAGGTCCGCACTGCTGGATGGAAATCAACGCTTTGGACCTCTGTCCCATTTTCCCACGTGCGCTTACACATTAAGGAAATCGGAGGGCCACGACCTCCCCATCCTTGATCGTGTGGCTGGGACCTCCTCCCAGCCACTTAAAACAGAACGGTTCAAAATTGTCATCCGATGGCTAGGACCTCCCCTGGTCTTATCCAACGGTCATAAAGACCCCCCCTGTTCTTCTCCTTCCATGGTCATGCCTGCGAGGTTCTGAGCAGTGAATTAATGCATGTCTGTCCATGGGGTACGTTTTAACAACTCTTTGCTGACCCGCATTTAATGCAGGTCAGCCTTCCGCCTCTCTGGTCAGCTCAGCCCTGCCACTATGTCAACTTTACATCTTGTCCAATGCCCTAGACCGTGCCATGGGCCAAGCTCACCATGAGCTTAGCCAGTGGTCCATGACCTCCTTGCCCTTAGGATAAAACCACCCCCACGGTTTCCTGGCTTCCTTTGCACACCATTGTTCCTTGGCTTACACCTGTCTTTGTGAGCTCTAAACCTAAAAGCTTCCTTGGCCGCCATTCTTTGGAGCTTGAAGCCCCTCGGTGGGCAAGGGTCATTTGGAGATTTCTTCTCCTCTCCTTGCTTCCATTTGTGCCTTCCTCTGGGACCAAGACCCTAACTTGTTTTGGTTTGGGCATTCTGAGAGGTAGACAAAGTGGAATCTGAGGCTGGAGCTTTGGCCGTGGAGCACCCTTCCTCCCGACACGGCCCCCTTCCTCGACCTCCTCGGCACCCTAGGACCTCCTGTAAACCTCCTGCTAGTCCTTTAGCTTTGGGCACCGTGATGAATGAGGTCGCGGAGCTTTTAAATTGGGCTGCACGCTTGAATGTCGCGCTGAGCTCTATTTTGCATTTTTGTCTTTGGCCGTCTTTGGTCATTCTTGCCCTCTCCGGCTCATGGCGTTTAAAACCCTTGCCGCCGTTGAGAGTAGGCCACAGTGCGCTGGCTATGCGGTCCCGAGCGGTGCCCTCGATTACGCCGCAGTGCCCTAAATCGCCGGCGATAAGCCATGGGGCGTCCTCAAATTTTTGTCGGACGTCCCGCCGTCTGCGTTGTTGTTTTAGGACAAAGAATTGCCGCTTTAATACCTCAATCATTGTAATCATTGGGTGGGTCTTTAATGCCTTTAATCTGCCCTTTGTTGCGCATTTAAGATCTTGCGGACCTCCTCGCCCCTGTCGCGCATTTATTCCATGTCCAGCGGCGGCTTGTGGGTTGGACGCAGGGCGTCGAGACCTCCTCCGAGGAGATCTGGAGCGTCCAAGACCTCCCCTTGCGCGATCGTGGCCGTCTAGACCTCCTTGGAGGTCTGTGACGTTTAGATCTCTGCGTAGGACCTCCTCGAGGTCATCTCACCGTTGAGGACCTCCCCCTTTAGATCTGGTCCGTCCCAGACCTCCCCTCATCGTTGTGGTCCGTTGGATTCTCCATCTGCGGCCACGACCTCCCCTCACCTCGCGCGTGTGCGTTGTTCTCCTGGGAGGTCCTGAGCCGTTAGATCTATGATCTGTGGCTCACGTCCTCCCATGTCCTTGTGAGTTTTAGAAATTCCAGTGAACTCTTAAGTATAAACTGAAATATGGTATGAACTTTAGAATTTCATATCTTTTTCATCCTAAACCCAAATAAGGTCATTCAAATTGTGTTAGCTCTGTCTTGAACTTGACTTTAATCCAAAAATGATTGTAAGTTGAGTTCAGCCCCAGAGCACAGTTTACCATTAGACTTTAAAACTCACTTTAAATATACACTCAAATTAATGCTTAACTTGTAAAATACATAACTAATGCTCTGTAGATTATTTTTTAGTGAGACCAACCTTGTTGGTTTCCTCCATTAATGATCTCACTGTGAAAATTAGTTTTGAGCATGTTGCTGATATAGAAATGAGGACTTGTGCATTATAATTTTGTTCAAGTTCTTGTTTTGAAAAATTGTAGAAAGTGCATTATAGCTCCAAATGAGGTGAACTCAATTGTGTTATTCATCTCATGAGATGCTGGTTTTACAGTAAAAATTTCAGCTTCACTACTGTTCTAGAAAATGTTGCCTCATAATTAAATTGGTGAATAGTGCAGTTTGGTATTTTAGGGGCTGAGCAGATTTGTTTTGCTCATAACTTTTGCATTGAGAATCCAAATCAATTGGTTCTTGTCGCAAAATTCCCTAAAAATCACCCTCTTGCTGCTGTAGAAAATTCGGAGAATTTGGAGTTCCTTTGTTGTGCTGTCTTTGTTGTTTTTCGTCGTTCTTATCGGTTCTTTATCGCTTTTTCCATTAGGCTTCGACATTTGTGGCGATCCCGAGAGTGACCCTCTGCCACAACTTGACCAGCAACATCAAGGCAAGCAGTTTGATCATTTCCATCATTGTCCCATTACTTTAAAGCTTAATATATTGTTTTACTTCTATGTATGCATGCTACTTTGTGTTAAATGTCGCTAGCAATCCTATAGTTGCATAATCTGTAGGAATTGCTTATCCTCTACTACCTTGAGCCTAGGTTATTTGCTGTGGTGGGAGCTCGTTGGATGAGCTCTTATCACTTAGTAGTTTCGATTTAAATTGCTTAGACATGCTTAGCAACGGTAGTAATGGGCGATCATCGACTTAGTCGATGGTCTTGATCACTCAAAACTGGTTATTACTCCTATATGTCCAGCACTTGTGCTTTGATTAATTGTAAAATCAAAACTGAAAATAAAAGATTGATTTAGACTTGGGCATATTGGATGGATGGTGCGGTTTTTGGAATGTGGTGGTATGCAGGGTCCCTAAGGACCGAGTACTTGGGTCACTAAGCCAAGCGATTTTGCGTGCTAACCACACGAGGGCATATGGAACCCTCTTGACTAAGTACTTTAGGCGGTGTTAATTGGGGTCGCTCGGTTGGTGTGTTTTAAAGATAAAATGTGTGTGTGATGTGGGAGGGAGCATTAGCTTCGGGTAGGTTGTGTGATGTCTCCTTCTCCCGTGGGTTGTGCGACTCAGAATTAGCATTGTCCATTGGAAATGTCTCGTAGGACTTAGCCGTGCCGGCATACCAAAGGTAGTGTGCCTAAGGAAAGGTGGTCTGGCGTGTGGGTACATTGGTACACCCCTGCAGGGATAAAACTATTCGAATAGCCTCGTCCTAGGTTATGGACATGCTTGGTAAGGTTGTTCAAGACTAGACTACAACCTTTAATTAAAACTTGACATGGTTGGCATGAACGGGGAGTTCATGCTATTGTTGTGGTGACTTGGGTTAGTCACTTCCAGGTTGATCTTGTTGTTGTTACTATGTTATTATCTCGTTGTTATTTCAACAATTAAAATGCTTTGCCAAATTGCCTTCAATCTATTTTGTTATTGCAAATGAAACTTGCTTTATGCTAAAATGAGTCCAAAGCCTCATCCACTTAAATAAAGCTTGCATGTAGCTATTTATAGTTCTGTTATCTCACACGTAAGTCTTGCGGAGTACTTTATGTATTCATCTGGCCCGTGGTTGTGGCATTTTGTGGCTTTTGTTGCAGAGGAAGAAGGAGAGCTCCTAGAGCCTCTCTTTTGTGCTACGTGTTGCAGTTTCTTCGACGACTAGCTTGGCGGTCCGGTCAGATGCCTGGGGGTTAAGGCACACTGATTGGCTTTGTGTTATAGCCATCTTTATGGCACTTTTCCTTCCGCTGTTATCTTGTAGTGTTTGGTGTTATTTGGCCTGAAGGCCCCTCTTTTGTAATAACCTATCCTTATTAATTTTAACTTCTGGTTTGTTGCTTATGTTCTATGTGTTGTATGGAATTGATACATTCTTTTGTTGTGAGGTATGTATACTGCATTCTGGAGAGTATACATCTCTCGAGACTGGGTTTATTTGGTTGATAATACTAGGGTCAATTGGATGACTAAGTATTATGAGCTTAATAAATCCGGGTGCTCACAAAAAGTTGGTATCAGAGCTATACTGACCGTAGTAACGCAAGCTTGGTAAATCTTTAGGTATTTTGAAAACCTAATTTCAAAGTATCAAATGAGTTTTGAAAGCTTAAGGAAATTCTCAGATTTTACTCCTCATCTATCTTAGCTTTCTCTTCTCATCTCACTCTAATTTGAGTTTTAAAAGTTGTTTTCCTCTCTTCCCTTCTACAAAAATAGTGTTATCGATTAATGGGGTTTTGGGGAATCAATGAGTTTGGCAAATTGAAGTGTTAGCTGCCCATCTACAAGGTTTTGAAGCTTCTGGAATGGCCAATTTCGACTGGAAGCTTGGATGCAAAATCTGGACAGCAAGCGTCAATTTCCGGACAGCAAGCTCAAAGGTTCCAATTAGGGTAGAAAATGAGAGGTTAAATCAACTAAAATTGTGGGAATAAAAGGGTAAGATGTGATACTAGTTAGCTAAGTATCTAACACTTATTTCGCTGCATTAACCTTGCTCTCTAATAGTTTTAGATCTCATCTTACAATCTGATTTTTAATCTTCTCGATCAATTACTCGTTCATTCAATACAGGTTAGTTGAGTTGAGAAGTTGAGCCTTGCTTTTGGTGCTTCTTGGCTGTTTTTAGAGTCTTTTAGAAGCTTCTAAAGTTAATTTACTCGCTGTTTTGGCTTTCGATTTGGGCGATATTCCATTCCCCTAGTCGATCGCTTTTGCTTCTCTTTAAGGCTTTGTTTTTTCGGGTTTAGTTGCTAACGAAATTTCTTATAACAGATGGCCGGACCTTTTCGTAGCGGCCAAGGCGATCGGTGGTCCGGACGAGGAGCTTCCTCCTCCTCCGACCATGGCCGAGGTTCTTCTTCAGATCGAGAGCAACCGCGCGGATGACAGGAGAGTTCTACTGGACGTCATCGCGCGCAACACCACTGCACTTACGGAGCTTCAGGATCCGGGCAAGGAACGCCCATCACCAGCGTGGAGGACTCGCGGAGTTTCTTGAACTCGGCCTCCTACCTTTTCGGTCGAGGACCCGTTGGATGCGGACGATTGGCCGTGGAGCGAAGTTCAGCTCGCGCATCGCTGTGAGCACGAGAAGGCGCTGATTCGATCGCACCACGGTGGAGGGTGCAGCTTTGTCATGGTGGGAGAGCTTTCTCGCCATGCAGCCCGCAGACCACACCGTTTCTTGGGAGGAGTTTCAGTCTTGTCTTCCGTCGGGCTCACATCCTGCCGGCTTGATGGAGATCAAGAAGCGGGAGTTTCTTGCGCTCAAGCAAGGCGAGCTCACCATGGAGTATGTCTACGAGTTCAACCATCTAGCTCGTTATGCTCCCGAGGATGTGGCCACCGATATGGCTAAGCAGTGCCAAGTTCAGCGTGGCTTGTCCGAGGAGTCAAGGACAAGCTATCCATTGCCGACTTTCCGATTTTCAGACCTTGGTCGACAAGGCCATCGTCGGCGAGCATGCGGCTCGAGAGCTTATGGACTCCCATAGCGCAAGTGGGAGGCCCATAAGTCGCCCGAGGCGATTCCTCCGCCCCGCTTGAGGCGATCTCGGGTACGGCCTCATTCTTGGCGCCCGAGGTTACTCCCTCGTTCCTCGTCACAAAGCCGTGCCCGACCACGTGCACACGCGATCGCAGAGTGGCTCCCGCAATCCGGCGGCCAATGTCACTTGTTTCTCTTGCAACCAGAAGGGCCATTATGCAAATGATTGCCCTAAGAAGACAGGAGTAGCCCCTCGTCCTAATGGAGGACGCGGGCCAGGAGGTGGAGCATCGTAGGACCAGAAGATCGTCCCGGCTACCCAAGGCGTGGGTAGTGGTCGCGTCAACGCCGTCACTGCAGAGGAGGCTCAGGAGGCACCCGACGTCGTGCTAGGTACACTTTCTGTTAACTCTCACCCTGCTACTGTCTTGTTTGATTCAGGAGCATCTCATTCCTTTGTTTCTGAGTCTTTTGCTGCTATCGGAGAGCTTCTTTTCTCTCCATTGTCGGTCCCGCTACTCAAAACGACGTGAGTTACATTTTGAGCCTAATGACTTTGTTTATCTCAAAGTCTCTCCTTTGAAGGGCCATCAACGTTTCGGCGTCAAGGGCAAGTTGGCTCCTCGATATGTCGGTCCCTACCGCGTTATCGAGAAGAAGGGAGCTGTTGCCTATAAGTTGGAGTTGCCAGCTGCACTTGAGGGGGTACATGATGTTTTCCATGTGTCCCAGCTTAAGAAGTGCCTCCGTGTTCCAACTGAGGAAGCTCCGTTGGAAACCCTCGATGTCCAGGAAGATTTGACCTATCGCGAGCACCCTGTTCGCGTACTCGATGAGTCTGAACGAAGGACAAGGAATAAGACCATCAAGTTCCTTAAAGTTCAGTGGTCAAACCATTCCGAGGATGAGGCTACTTGGGAAAGAGAAGATCGTCTTGCGTGCGGACTATCCATCTTTCTTATCGAGTGAGCCAAATCTCGGACGCAGATTTTCGTAAGGGAGAGATTTTGTAACATCCCAAATGTATAATTAGGGTTAATCAAGTATAATTATATGTGTAGAAATTAAAACTTTTTCTCACATCTTGAAAAACCCTAAAATCTCATGTGATTTTTGTCCAAGAGTTGTGTAATCCAAAAACACAAAGCTCTTGTTGACCAAAAATCAAACTCATTCTCCAATTATCTTAACTCTTGTGTCAAACATTTGGAATGTATTTCCCTTGGTCCCAAAACTGATATGGGACCCCTTCTGAAAAATATCATGAGTTATAACACTTGTTGATAATTTTTGGGAGGCAAAACAATCCTTTAAACAACCTTCGTGAATTTCCTGAGAAAAATGCATTACATAATAACCTCTGGAAATTTTATGCAAGGTTGATCTCATTGTCAGCAAGCTCCAGTTAAAATTTCATCAAATTTGGAGTTCATTTGCTATCTCAAATAATTCTGCTAAGTTTCAATTTGTTAAAAACTAAATTTAAAAGCCAGACTTTGTTCCTTGGGCTAGCCATATTCAAAGTTGGTCTAGCCCAACCCGGTCTGCACCTCGTGAGACCTCATCTCCACTTGATCAGTCGTGGTGTTGGATTTACATCCAACAGCCACGACCTCCTCCATGATCAACACCGCGAGGACCTCCCACCTCATGAGGTCATTGCCGTTGGATCCGTGATCAACGGTCATGACCTCCCATGTGTTAAACCTCAAAGACCTCCTCGAGTGTTAAACCATCGCAATGAGGTCATCCCATTTGTTGAGGTCGTGGCCGTTGGATCAAATCCAATGACCACGACCTCCTCCTCAACATACTCGGTCAGGTCATCCCACTGCGTGAGGTCATAGCCCTTGGATCCAAGATCCATGGCCCGACCTCCCTCACTGTTAAACTAAACAAACCTCCCACTAACCAAGGTCGAGCCATTGGATCAAATCCAACGACTCACGACCTCCCCGTGTTATCAAGTACTCACAACCTCCCCATCTTTTGTTGTGCACCGTTAGATTAAAATCTACTACCACGACCCCTTTTTGTCTCATGCGCACAGACCTCCCAACAAGACGTGAGATCGTAGCCCTTAGATCTAAATCTAAAGGCCATGACCTCCCTTACGCTATGCGCATCATATCGGACCTTCCCATCGGTCGGTGCCCTTGGATTTAAATCCAAAGGCCATGACCTCCCCTCATGTCTTTTGATCGCAAGTTAAGTCCTCACTGGAGGTCCAAGACTGTTGGATGGAGATCCAATGCTTTGGACCTCTGTCCCTTTTCCTCACGCGTTTTGCGATTATGAAATCGGAGGGCCACGACCTCCCCATCCTTGATCGTGTGGCTGGGACCTCCTCCCACCACTTAAAACATAACGGTTCGAAAATGAGATCCGATGGTTAGGACCTCCCTAGGTCTTATCCAACGGTCATAAGGACCTCCTGTTCTTCTCCTTCCTCTGGCGCGCATGCGTGCTCACGGCAGTGGAGTTAATGTCCGGCTTGTCCATTGTGTCCTTTCAATGACTCTTTCTTGACCGCATTTAATCTTGGTCGACTTTCCATCTATCAGTCGGCCACAACACGCCTTGGTTGTCAACTTTAGGTCATGTCCATCCCATGGACCAACCGTGGGCTAAGCTCACCATGGAGCTTAGCCCCAGTTCAAAACCTTCACTGGGCTATAAAGTATCCTTTGGGATCCTCCCTTGGCTTCCTTTGCACACAACCGACCTCACCTTGCACTTGTGCGTGGTCGAGCTCCTCCTCCACTAACTCTCACTCACCTCCCATCTTGGCCGCCATTGTTGAAGTCCTTGGAGCTCATCGGTGAGACAAGGGTTCCATGGCTCCCTCTTTCCAACCTTTGCTCACTTTTGCTCCTAAACACCTCTTGGAAGTTAACCCTAACTTAAATTGTTTGGGCATTTTTCAGAGGTGGACAAAGAGGAGCTTGAGTGGAGCTTTGGCCGTGAGTGAAGCCGTTGTCTTCCCCAACTCCGGCCATCACCTCCACGACCTCCCCAAAGACCTTAGGACCTCCGGTACTCCTCCCGTAGTCCCTTAGTTCTTGGCACCCGCATGAATGATTTTGCGGAGCTTTTCTTGCACAAGCTTGAATGTTCTTGTGAGCTGCTTTTTGCATTTTCGTGTTTGGCCGTCTTTGGTCATCTTTGCCCTCTCGGCTCGCCGGCGTTCAAAGCCGCCGCCGTCGAGAGGGTCCACCGGTGCGCAGCGTTATTGTGCACTCGGTGGTATATTGACCTCACCGCCGAGCTCTACATCGCCGGGCGAGGATCACTTCTTCACGCCGGGATTTTGTCGGACGCCCCGGCGTGTCATTGTCGTTTTAGGACATAAATTCACCGCTTTAAATGCCCAATCATCGCAATCATTGGTGTCTTAACCGCCATTAACCCCGCCCCTTTGCGCGCATTAAAACCCTCGCGCGGACCTCCTCGTGGTCCCGCGCTTTTATCTCATGTCCTAAGCTCGCGTGCTGGCGTGGAGTGCAGGGCGTCGGACCTCCCGAGGAGATCCGAGCGTCCAAGACCTCCCTTGCGTAATCATGGCCGCCAGACCTCCTTGGAGGTCTCAGAACGTTAGACCTCCTTAGGACCTCCCCGAGGCCATCTCAGCCGTTCATGACCTCCCCGGGTAGATCTTAACCGTCAAGGTCCTCCCTCGGACGATCTGAACCATCAATGACCTCCCTTGGAACATCTGGACCGTCCAGGACCTCCCCTGTGAGGTCCTAACGATGTAGATCTTCCTCGGGGAGATCTTGGTAGTTTGGATCTTCCGTTGGAAGATCTCAACCGTTGAGGACCTCCCCGTGTTGATCTGAGCCGCTCATGACCTCCCATTTAGATCTGGTCCGTTCCGGACCTCCTTTTTGTGTTGTGGTCCGTTGGATTTCGCATCTACGGTCACGACCTCCCCCTCACCTCGCGCATGTGAGTTGCTAAGAGGTCCAGGACCTCTGGACCTTCACGTGCGCGTATGTGATGTTCTCCTGGGAGATCTTGAGCCGTTGGATTTAAGATCTGTGGCTCACGACCTCCCCTGTCCTTATGGGTTTTAGAAATTCCAGTGAGGTCTTAGTTAAACTGAAATAAGGTATAGACTTTAGAATTTCATATCTCTTTCATTTTAATTCCAAATGAGGTCTTTCAAATTGTGTTAGCTCTGTCTTGAACTTGACTTTAATCCAAAAATGATTGTAAGTTGAGTTCAGCTCCAGAGCACAGTTTGCCATTAGATTTTAAAACCAACTTTAAAATGTGCACTTAAATCAATGCTTAACTTGTAAAATACATAACTAATGCTCTATAGGTTATTTTTGGGTGAGACCAACTTTGTTGGTTTCCTCTCTTAGTGAACTCACTGTGAAAATTAGTTTTGAGCTTGTTGCTGTTAGGAAATTGAGGACTTGTGCATTATAATTTTGTTCTAGTTCTTGTTTTTGAAAATTTGTAGAGAGTGCAATATAGCTCCAAATGAGATGAACTCAATTGTGTTATTCATCTCATGAGGTGCTGGTTTTACAGTAAAAATTTCAGCTTCGTTGCAGTTCTAGAAAATGTTGCCTCATAATTAAATTAGTGAATAGTGCAGTTTGGTAATTAATAGGCTGAGCAGAATTGATTTCATCATATCTTTTGCATTGAGAATCCAAATCAATTGGTTCTTGTTGCTAAATTCATGATAAATCATTGTCTTGCTGCTGTAAAATTTTCAGAGAATTTGTAGTTCGTTTGTTGTGCTGTCTTTGTTGTGTTTCGTCGTTCTTATCGGTTCTTTCTCGCTTTTCCGTTAGGGCCGACATTTGTGGTGATCCCGAGAGCGACCCTCTGCCACAATTTGACCACCAGCAACAAGGCAAGCAGTTTGACCATTTCCATCATTGTCCCATTACTTTAAAGCTTAATACTTTGTTTTACTTCTATGTATGCATGCTACTTTGTGTTAAATGTCGCTAGCGAGCCTATAGTTGCATGATCTGTAGGAATTGTTTATCCTCTACTACCATGAGCCTAGGTTATTTGCTGTGGTGGGAGCTCGTTGGATGAGCTCTTATCACTTAGTAGTTTCGATGTAAATTGCTTAGACATGCTTAGTTTTCGGTAGAATGGGCGATCATCGACTTAGTCGATGGTCTTGATCACTCAAAAATGATTATTACTCCTATATGTCCAGCACTTGTGCTTTGATTAATTGTAAAATCAAAACTGAAAATAAAAGATTGATTTAGACTTGGGCATATTGGATGGATGGTGCGGTTTTTGGATGTGGTGGTATGCTGGGTCCCTAAGGACCGAGTACTTGGGTCACTAAGCCAGCGATTTGGCGTACTAACCACGCGAGGGGCATATGGAACCCTCTTGACTAAGTACTCTAGGAGGTGTTAATTATGAGCGAGCTCGGTTGGTGTGTTTTAAAAAACAAATGTATATGTATAGTGTGAGGGAGCATTAGCTTAGGGAAGGTTGTGATGTCTCCTTCTCCCGTGGGTTGTGCACTCGTAATTAGCATTCATCCTTTGGAAAGGTCTCGTAGGACTTAGCCGTGCGGCACACCTTCGGAAGTGTGCGTAAAGGAAAGGCGATCGACGTGTGGGTGCAGTGGTACACCTGCAGGATAAAACTATTGAATAGCCTCGCCCTAGGTTATGGACATGCTTGGTAAGGTCGTTCAAGACTAGACTACAACCTTTAATTAAAACTTGACATGGTTGGTATGAACGGGAGTTCATGCTATTGTTGTGGTGACTTGGGTTAGTCACTTCGTGATTGTTCTTGTTGTTGTTACTATGTTTTTATCGCGTTGTTATTTCAACCATTAAAAATGCTTTGTCAAATTGCTTTCAATCTATTATGTTATTGCAAATAAATGTTGCTTTATGCTAAAATGAGTCCAAAGCCTCATCCACTTAAATAAAGCTTGCATGTAGCTATTTATAGTTACGTTATCTCACACGTAAGTCTTGCGGAGTACTTTATGTACTCATCGCGTGGTTGTGGCAATTTTGTGGCTTTTGTGCAGAGGAAGAAGGAGAGCTCCAAGAGCCTCTCTTTGTGCTACGTGTTGCGCTTTCTTGACGACTAGCTTGGCGGTCGGTCGATGCCTAGGGGTTAAGGCACACCGATTGGCTTTGTGTTATAGCCATCTTTATGGCACTTTTGCTTCATTGTTATCTTTTTGTATTCTTGCTTTTTGGCCTAAGGGCCTCTCTTTTGTAATATCTATTCCATATTAATGTTAACTTCGGTTTGTTGCTTATGTTCTATGTGTTGTATGGAATTGATATACTCTTTTGTTGTGAGGTATGTATCTTGCGTGCAGGAAGTATACATCTCTCGAGACCGGGGTTTATTTGGTTGATAATACTAGGGTCAATCGGATGACTAAGTATTATGAGCCTAATAAACGTCGGGGTCTCACATTGATACATTCTTTTGTTGTGAGATATGTATACTGCATTCTGGGGAGTATACATCTCTCGAGACTGGGTTTATTTGGTTGATAATACTAGGGTCAATTGGATGACTAAGTATTATGAGCTTAATAAATCCGGGTGCTCACAGGGAGGTCCGAAGGTCACAATCCACAAGGACCATTCGATCACAATCCATCGGCCACACCAAGCTGAGAGTCTTAAGTGAACACGATTGCAGCGGCACCACACGATTTAAATCCAACGGCCAGAGGATTACACGCCTTTGAGTTTCAAATCCAGAAAGAAAGACATGGTTGGATCTGAAATTAACGGCGAGGATTGATGGGATGTTGAGGCGGTCCGAACGGCCCATCAATGAAGTTCGTCAGATTGAAAACCAACGGTGGAGATCGATGTGGGGTTCGGACGGTCCGAACGGCCCACAAGATCTGGCCCGCTCATTGAGGATCCAACGGCTCGTGCGTATGTCAGCTCCTGTCATCTAAAAATGGTACAGCCTGATAATTGTGCGCCGCACGATTTATCTCCTACGACCAATATTGCATGGCTTTTCGGGATGGTCCGAACGGCCCAAGAATCCGGTCCATTCGTTGAGATCTGACGGCCAAGAATGGAAGGCGCAGTAGGATGGGGATCTAACGATGGAAATTGCGTCATGTGCTTGGATGACCTGCACAGCGCCGCAGATCTCGTCCGTTCGCGAAGAAATCGATGGCTCACGTTCGCTGGAAGTTTGAGAACGCCCGAACGTGACAGAGCCGAACCGTTGTGCACTGGGTTGGACCCAACCACTTGGCTCGGTCGCTACAGTACAAAGGTTTAGGCTGGAAGAGTTGACCAACTCATTTTAATTCTTCAAAAGTTTGACCGGGACTTTAAAAATAGCAAATAAATTTGTAAAAATATGAAATTTTGCCAGGATGTTACTGGGATAATATATTCCCGAAATAAATTTTGAAACCACTGTTTCTTATTTTGAAATACATAAATAATTCATTTAAACCGAATAGGTTTATTTAAAAACAAATATTTTTCTCAAACTCAAAATAATCTTTAAAAATTTAACAAAAAATATTTTTGGTCAAGATAATCCATTTAGTCTTTATTAAAAATACTTCTCGGTCTTAATACCAACATTGATTGGTATTTTATTTTGAAGCTTCAAACAAGTTTTGGATTTTGACTACAAAAGGAAGGTTTTAGTTTGTAGCAAAATGCCCAGGTTTCAAAATAAATAGTGATGTTACGAAAAGCACCTTATTACTGTTTATTAAAACTGGGGCTGTTACAAACCTACCCCCCTTAAGAGAATCTCGTCCTGAGATTCCGGGTAGTTCAGAAGCTGGGAAGGAACGAAGCTAAAATGATTCTTTTGGAAACATAACTTCAGTTGTCTTTATTTCTTTCAAAGACAGAAAAGAAAGATTCTAATAAACAACATAGTGTTGCTATTACATCCTTCTTTTACATTGCTTTGTTTAACCTTGCCTTTCTTGATTCAAAGGCAATTTTTAAACAGCAAAAAGGTGGGGGTGCTCAATCCTCTTCAGATCTTCACGCTCCCATGTGGCTTCATCCTCTGAGTGATTAGCCCACTAAATTTTTAAGAACTTGACGGTGTGGTTTCTTGTCCTGCGTTCCATTTCATTGAGGATACGCACCGGTTGCTCTTGATAGGAAAGGTCTGGTTGAAGATCAAGATTCTCATAAGCAGTGGCCTCGGTAGGAACACGAAGGCATTTCTTCAGTTGAGAGACATGAAAAGTATCATGCACTGCTGAGAGAGAGTCAGGTAGCTCCAATTGATATGCCACAGCTCCTCATTTAGCAATAATTCGGAAAGGTCTGATATAACAAGGTGCTAGCTTTCCTTTCACCTGAAAGCGATGAGTGCCCTTCATCGGTGATACTTTAAGATAGACATGATCATCTACCTCAAAGCTTAACTCACGACGACGATGGTTAGCATAGCTCTTCTGATGAGACTAGGCAGTTTTCAAACGGTCTCGAATCAGACGAACTTGCTCTTCGGCTTCCATTACCAAGTCTGGACCATAGAATGGTCTTTCACCAGACTCACACCAATTCAATGGAGTCCTACAAGCTCTTCCATACAAGGCTTCAACAGGTGACATTTGAATACTTGCTTGGTAGCTGTTATTGTAGGAAAACTCCACATACGGCAAAGATTTCTCCCAATTCTTGCCATATGATAGCATACAGGCTCTAAGGAGATCCTCCATCACTTGATTCACCCTCTCGGTTTGACCTTTGGTTTGAGGATGATAAGCGATCTTTGAAGGAGAGTTCAGTCCCCATAGCTTGATGAAGACAATTCCAGAAATGAGAAGTGAACTGAGGTCCACGATCTGAGACAATGACTTTCGGAACACCGTGAAGACAAACAATCTTAGCAATATAGAGCTCTGCTAATTGCTTGCCATTGAAGGTGGTTTTGACAGGAATAAAATGAGCAACCTTCGTCAGACGATCAATGATCACCCAAATAGCATCAAACCCATTCTGAGTCTTTGGAAGACCGGTAACAAAATCCATACCGACTTCCTCCCATTTCCAATGTGGAATAGGCAAGGGTTGAAGGGTACCAGCGGGCTTTAAGTGCTCAGCTTTAACCCTTTGGCAAATGTCACATTCAGCAACATACTGAGCAATTTGCCTTTTCATTTGGCTCCACCAAAATGTCTTCTTCAAGTCCTGGTACATCTTAGTGCTTCCAGGATGCAAAGAAAACTTGGAATTATGAGCCTCTTTAAGAATCAGGCCTCTCAGTTGAGGATCCGAGGTATCACCAAGCGATTGCGATATCGGATGATGCCTCGGGCATCCTCGAGAAAATTAAATCGGCTTTACACGCCTTCAAATTTTCACGATCTTAGCTACTGCAGTATCGATCTTACGGGCTTCGAATCTGATCTTCAAGTGTGGACTTCACTTGTAAGGTAGGGAGAGTTCCTTCTTCCACCATTTCGAGACTTAAGCGCTGAAAATCAGCACATAAGCTCTTAGCCAGAGGTACTGTCGACAAGCAGTTGCATCGTGACTTTCTGCTTAAAGCATCAGCCACAACATTGGCTTTGCCTGGGTGGCAATGAATACCCATATCATAGTCCTTGATCAATTCAAGCCATCTTCTCTGTTTGATATTCAGATCAATTTGAGTGAATATGGATTTCAGGCTCTTATGATCGGTATAGATTTCGCAACGGTTACCGATAAGGTAATGTCGCTAAATCTTTAATGCATGGCCTACTGCTGCCAATTCCAGATCGTGAGTAGGATAATTCACTTCATGAGGTCACAACTGCCTAGATGCATATGCCACAACTCGGCCCTCTTGCATGAGTACACAACCAGGTCCATGGCGAGATGCATCGCAATAGATATCGAAGCTCTTATGAACATCTGGCAGAGTAAGAACTGGAGCTTTTGTCAGAAGAGTTCTCAAAAGCTGGAAGCTTTCTTCACACTCATCTGACCACTCGAATTTCTTCTCCTTCTTCAAAAGCTGAGTCAGAGGCCTCGAAATTTTGGAAAAATTTTCAATGAACCTACGGTAATAACCCGTAAGTCGAAGAAAACTTCGGACCTCGGAAACATTTTGGGGCTGCTTCCAGTCTAGTACATCTTGTACTTTGCTGGGATCAACAGTGATACCTCCTTCGAATAACACATGTCCCAAGAATGCGACATGCTTGAGCCAGAAGGCACACTTGCTAAACTTAGCATATAGCTGATGCTTGCAAAGTGTTTCCAACACAAGCCTCAAATGCTGCTCATGCTCTTCAGGAGACTTGGAATAGATAAAAATGTCGTCAATGAACACGACAACAAACTTATCCAAGAAATTCATGAATACTGAATTCATAAGATTCATGAAATAAGCCAGAGCATTTGTTAGACCAAAAGACATAACAGTATACTCATATAACCCGTAACGAGCAGAGAATGCTGTTTTAGGAATGTCCTCAGCTCTAACCTTGATTTGATGATAGACCGATCGCAAATTAATTTTAGAAAAGTCCCGGGCTCCAGTCAACTGATCAAAAAGATCATCAATTCGAGGCAAAGGATACTTATTTTTGATAGTAACTTCATTCAACGGACGGTAGTCCACACACATCTGTAAAGTATTATCTTTCTTCTTGACAAAGATGGCCGGGCATCCCCAAGGTGAGGAACTTGGTCGAATAAATCCCTTGTCAAGTAATTCTCCAAGCTGTTTCTACAATTCAACCAGCTCATTAGGAGGCATTCGGTAAGGTCTTCTAGATATGGGGGCAGTACCAGGAACTAGTTCAATTACGAACTCCACTTCCCGATCTGGTGGCATACCGGGAAGGTCTTCAGGAAAGACGTCCGGATATTCACATACAACTGGTACTGACTCCAAGGTAGGGGTGGGATCAGGTTGCAACGCACAAATATGAGAATTGACTATCTTGGATTGAAAAACGACTGAAATGTCGTCCTCATTAGTTATAGAAATAGACCGTCGAGCACAATTAATTTGCCCTCGATTCTTAGATAGCCAATCCATTCCCAAGATAACATCCAACCCTTTAGAGTCTATCACAATCAAATCTGCCCAAAAATCTATGCCTTGAATATTTATGTTAACGTTACGGCAGATTTGATCAGTTTTGAAAACTGATCCTGGTGAATGAATAACATGCGGTGGGTGAAGTTGATGCATGTCCAATTGATGTTGAACAGAAAAGTGCCTACTAACAAAAGAATGGGATGCTCCAGAATCAAATAAAACAGTAGCTGAACTGGAATTAACTAGGAGCATACCGAGAACAACATCAGGTGCAACAGTCGCCTCTTCAGCAGTGATCTGGTTTACACGACCTCGGGCCGGAACTGGATTAGGCTTGATAGAGGGCTTCAGAGATGGTGCTGGACGCACGGCAGCCGGGGAAGGCTGAACAGGTGGTAACCCTCATGCCTTAGCATAACACTGGTTTGCGAAATGTCCAGGACGTCCACAATGGAAACAGATCACACCAGGCCTGACGTTGCTGACAGTGGGTGGCCGATTCCCACTAGATTTGGGCTGCCCAGTGGGTGGAGGTGGACGAAATGCAAACACCGGCGCCCTTGGTGGAGCTGAAGCTGGCGCTCGAAAGTTTTGAGGCTGCCACAGACGCGGTCTTATTGAACGGCTACTAGCTGCAAACTAGGTAGCCTTCTGCCGCTTCCGTGACTCCTCCAAAGCCTTGCTTTTAGTCTCAGCAATAATGGCTTTGTCGACAAGATGTGGAAAATTCCTGAAGTCCTGCACTGCCAGGGCCAACTGTAGTTCTTCAGATAATCCATGCATGAAGCGGTTTCGACGACGAAGGTCGGTCGAAACATCATTAGGTGCATACTGAGCAAGGAAGTTGAATTCATGCCAATACTCGGTCACCGACTTTCGTCCTTGCTTAAGTGCGAGGAATTCCTGCTGCTTAACCAACATCACCCCTTCGGGAATGTGAGCTTCACGAAAGGCTTCCGTGAACTCATCCCAAGTAGGGACATGTCCAGTAGGCTGGGTGGCAAGAAGGTTGTCCCACCAAACGCTAGCTGCTCCATCCAACTGGTAACTAGCGAACAAGACTTTCTCCCTCTCGGAACATTGAGGTATCAGCAACTTCTTCTCAATATTCCGGAGCCAATCTTTGGCTTCCAACGGTTCTTGGGAGCTAGAGAACAACTGGCGGGTTGGTCATTGAAAATCAACAAGACTCCGTGCACATGGCGGCCTCTGCACCGCCGGTGGTGTGCTAGTGGAAGAAGTGTTACGCGCAATTTGCTCCAGAATGCGCGTTTGGTCCATCCTGTTGCGCTCTATCTGCATGAGCACATCAGCCATTGAGGGCGGCGGAGGAAGCTCCTCTTCCTGTGATGAATCACGGTGGCCCGATCTTCTGATAGGTTCGATTTGTTTAAATCGTGGGGCGTTGGCGCTTTGAGGCTTCCGACCGCAGATCTTCACCTCGCAATTCGCTACACCCGCACGTATCGCGTTATCAACCACGCTTGCACGCGACCGACCTTACCACGAGGGTTATGGTTCCTGCAGGCAATCGAAGCAACTCACAAGAACACAGTAGATGCAATCTGAAATATATTGCGAATATGGATGAAGTTCACAAGTGGGGTTCCTCAAACCGAACAAGCGGTGAAACTGCAAAGTGGCAGAATAATCTAAGAAAAACCCGCCCCTAAACAGTGGCGGCTGCTGTGTATATATAGGGGGGGAGGCGGCTAGGAGGTGGGAACCCTAGGGCGGTGGAACTGTTCATGGGTACTGTTCACGTGAACAGTACAGCCCCCTAGGGTGGTCGGCCATCATATGGGACTTATGGGCCAAGTCAGCCCATATATTACATAGCTAGTGGGCCAACAATTGGTGACGCAGCACCATGGCATGTAAACGCAGCACCATGACATGTAGACACAGCACCATGGCATGTAGACGTAGCTAGGCTTGTAGGAGTCGAAGTAGGGCGGTCCAATTGGATAATATGGTGTTGCAGTGGCCGCAAGTCCAATTGTGGAAGATTGAGTTGATGTAGAGAATGCAGTGCAGTGGGTCGAAGTAGTGGTTGCATCCTTAGGGGCGATGTCCTCATCATCCTCCCTTTCTTGAATTTGAGTCGTCCTCGACTCAAGGTCATCTTCGTTCCCCAAGTATGGCTTCAAATCCGTGGGGCGGTGCGTGGGCACAGTGGTAGGGTGGTCGGTGAGACTAGTCGTAATCTTGGTCGTAGGACCGATCATAGAGCTTGAGACACAGTGCGTAGGCGGGTAGACTGGTCGTAGAGCTTGCAGTTCTCCAAGTCATCACTCTCTGCAAAAGGTTAGTAGCAGGGAGGCAAGGAAACATGCATTTCTTCTAATGGATATGGAGATCCTTTGCAAATTTCACAACTTTCAGCAAGTTCAGATTTAGTGGCAAGCATAACACACCCCTTCAATTTAATTCCCTCATACTTAGAATTAGGCGCCACTTTCTCCCCTTTAGGTGGGAAACCACGTTTTGCTACTTGCTGATTTTCAGAATCATGGTCATTGGTGTCTCTTTCATTTTCAGCACGCTCTACTTCATCTTTCACGATTTCAGCGGGTGTCAAAGGTAACAACTTAATCTTCTTACCTCTATGTGAGAACGAGTAGGTATTAGCTCTACCATGGTGCAAAACATCATTATCATATATCCAAGGCCTACCGAACAACAAAGAGCATGCTTGCATAGGCACTACATCAAAGTCGGTACTATCTATGTAATTACCAGCTGAAAATTGCACTCTCACAACGTTGTTTACCTTTAACTTACCACACGAGTTGAACCATTGGATGTAGTAGGGACGTGGGTGTGGCTGTGTGGTCAAGCCAAGCTTCTCGACCATCTCAGAGCTTGCAAGGTTATTGCAGCTCCCCCCATCAATGATGACTCTGCATGCTCTCTCCTTCACGAGAAATCTAGATTGAAACAAGTTATGCCGCTGATTTTGCTCTGCTTTCTCCACTTGTGCGCTCAGCACTCGTTGTGCAACAAGGCTCATATGGTTCCCGGTGTCAACAGCAGCTACTTGTTCCTCCACATCATCAGCATCACTGTCTGTTTCGACTCCTCCACCTGCAATGTTAGCTGCAAGTACATATTCATCCTCAATATCACTAGCACTTACATAACCTCCGTCTGCAGTGGCAAGGTATGCTCGCTGACTTGGGCAGTCCCTCATGACGTGGCCCATTCCCTTACCTTGTGGCAAATAATCCCGATCGACGGCCCGTGGAAGCAACGAAGAAGAACTCTTGGCGGGGCATGCACACTAGTAGATTTGCTTACCTCGGGTGCATGTGATGGTGTCGGAGGTCTTCTGCTGCAGCGCCCTACTCGAGGAGGGAGCAACCGTGTGTAGCGAAGGTGGGACTGTTTTAACTTGACCTGGTGTTGTTCTTGGTGTAGAAGCGTGCTTCCAAAATTGTTCCTTGGCCTCTGTTGTCGTCCACGCAATTCCTTTTACGCCAAACATGCAAGTTGAAACAATCTAGGGACACTATTATAGTCTTTGTAATCAACTATGTCCTGAATTTCACGTGTTAATCCTCCATAAAAGCGTGCCATCGCAGATCTCTTCATCCTCAATAACATTACAACGCAACATACTAATCTGTAGCTCGATAATATTCTTCTCGGATCTATTGCCTTGGTTTAAGCGCTGCAATTTCTTAAGCGAGTCACGTTTAAAGAAGGTGGAACAAATCATTACGCATAGCAACCTTTAAAGCATCCCAAGTAGTAGGCGCTAATCCATCAGTACATACTCTATTCCACCAAATGATGGCGAAGTTTTTAAATTCACTTGTGGCTTGCCGAACTCTATGCACTTCGGGAACTAAGTGAGCATTAAATTTCTGTTCTACCGTCAACTCCCAATCTAGATATGTTTTAGCATCATAAGCACCCACAAAAGATGGTATAGTGAACTTGACTTTAGCATATGGATCATCATTAACACGTGCATTATGTTGTTGAATGTTATTACCTCTCATACCTTGACGGTTGAAGTTCAACCAGTTCCGTTGTCGTGCATCAAAGGCGTCGTGGTTGTGTATCTCATTTCCATTGTCAAACTCACGGTCATGGGCTGCACCATGAGGACCCACACACCCATTGTTCAGTGGTTGATTGGCCAAACCATCAATACGTGTGCTGAGCATTGCGATACTATCATTGAGTTGCTGCAGTGTAGCAGTTGTTTCTACAAACTTCCTATCAATGTCGTCATTAATAGAATAGCGGTGCTCATCCAACACCCTTGTGAGCTCTCCCCTCAAAACACACTCTTGCGCCTCCAATTCCTCACCTGCCATGTTTAGTAGAAGACAAAAGACAACACAAAGATATTATCCCTATCAACTACTAGGTGGTGGGAGGTGGGATCACACACTCTCAAGCGTCTTACCAAGCTCTTATGAATTTCTTACCAATTGCAGCGGTGGTATGATCGGAGAAGGTGGGATGTACGGCCATGCCGGATGGCGAATGCGAGGATCCAAATCTGGGGGCGAAAGTATGTGGAGCTCGGACGGAGTAAAATTTTGTAGCAAGGAATAGCGATAATGAAAATAGATTAGCAAAGCTGAATCAAAGTCCACGGTACTAAATCACGATTCTTGGCCCAAACGCGTTCCTAGAACTAGCTCGAGCAAGCGAAATACAAGCACAAAAGAACAAAATTAGCAAGGCAACCGATTTCTCTGTGGGTGGTCGTGGACCAAGCTGTGGATTGTCGTGAGCCACGAGGGTGGTCGTAGACCAAATGAGGGTGGTCGTGAGCCAACCAGGGTGGTCTCTTTTTGATCTTTCTTTTTTTTTGCTTCTCTCTTTCTTTTTTTTTTTGCTTCTCTCTTTCTTTTTTTTTTTGCTTCTCTCTTTCTTTTTTTTTTGATCAGAAACCCAGCGAGGGTTCCTCTCTTTTTTTTTTGTGAAAGTGACCTTGACTCACAACTCTTCAAAACCCTCTTAAGGTGCAGGGATATATATAGGTCACAAACTTTTTAGGAGAGCAGGGTATAAAGGTAATAAAAGATACTCTCTCTCTCTCTCTGAACTTTGGTGGAGTGTCGAAAGGGTAGGTGGTCGGATCTGAGGAGGTGGTCGAGCCGACTAGGCAGTCGAACCCGAGGAGGTGGTCGAACTCAAGTAAGGTGATCGAACTCGAAGAGGTGGTCGAATCCGAGGAGGTGGTCGAACTCGAAGAGGTGGTCGAATCTGAGTGGGTGGCCGAATCCGACTGGGTGGTCGTATCCGATCAGGTGGTCGAACTCGAGTTGGTGGGAAGTCGAAACTGAGTACGTGGTCGGATGAGGGTGATGACACGATCTCAGCTATAGTAGACAAAACAACAGATGCAACCAAGGGCAAGCCGAGATACACGATGACGAAGCAGCAAAGACTCGGCGCTAGAAACTAGATCGCGACGACTAGACCCGACAACAAAGACACCGCGATGGACTCGAATTCAACAACGCGGCGAAAACACAAGCTGCGAAAGGGCAGAATGGTTTGGACGGCGGAAGAACTAAGATCTAAAACTTTTGTGGGGCAATTTTACGGACTCTAGGTGATGAAAAACAACTAACCAAAAGGGATCAATGAAATTACCTAACGGGCAACTTTGGTGCTCGATACCACTTGATGAATCACGGTGGCGATCTTCCGATAGGTTCGATTTGTTTCGTCGTGGGGCGTTGGCGCTTTGAGGCTTCCGACCGCAGATCTTCACCTCGCAATTATTTGCACCCTTACGATATGCGTTATCAACCACGCTTGCCGCGATCGACCTTACCACGAGGGTTATGGTTCCTGCGAGCAATCGAAGCAACTCACAAGAACACGATAGATGCAATCTGAAATATATTGCGAATATGGATGAAGTTCACAAGTGGGGTTCCTCAAACCGAACAAGCGCTAAAGCGCAAAGTGGCGAATAATCTAAGAAAAACCGCCCTAAGCGGTGGCGGCTCTTGTGTATATATAGGGGGGCGGCTGGGAGGTGGGAACCTAGGGCGGTGGAACTGTTCACGGTACTGTTCACGTGAACAGTACAGCCCCTAGGGTGGTCGGCCATCATATGGGACTTATGGGCCAAGTCGGCCCATATATTACCGACTAGTGGGCCAACAATTGGTGACTTGACACCATGGCATGTAAGCACACCATGACATGTAGACACAGCACCATGGCATGTAGGCGTGGCTCGGCTTGTAGGAGTCAGTAGGGCGGTCCAATTGGATAATATGGTGTTGCAGTGGCCGCAAGTCCAATTGTGGAAGATTGAGTTGATGTAGAGAATGCAGTGCAGTGGGTCGAAGTAGTGGTTGCATCCTTAGGGGCGATGTCCTCATCATCCTGGCGACCACCCTGTGGACCATGAGAACCAAAAGGGTCGGCCTGCTCTCCCTGAGAGTAGGGAATTGGGGTAGAGAATCTCTCCTCTTGTTGTGCTCGTGCGCGAGTAGTAGGTCCTGTCATACTGTTACCATACAATGATTAACAACATCACAAGGATACACTCAAGCAAACACAAACAAGATTGGACAGAGAGAAAGAAAATACTAAACTCCCACATGCATAATGATATGAAATGCATTAGAATTAACACCAAAAGTCACAAGATCCGAAAGTTAGCAGCAAAAGGTTCGGTACAAGATACCCATGTTGGTCGGCTGACCACATGGCTATGGTCCGAACCAAAAATCTGACATATACAAAATACTAGCTATGTTGTTACACCTTATTTAAGGGACAGCTACTGGTTGATTACAAACCTTAGCACGGTGCTCATCATCCATTCCCTAGGCATAATCATCTATAAACAAAAGACAAGATAAGTGAGCAACTTATTTTGGAAAGCCAACAGAAAGTTGGGTAAGAATTGATACTAAGGAGGGTAAGAAATAAAAGATAGCATACTTAAATTTTTAGAAATTATTTATGTTAAAATAATTTCATAGAAACTCACTAATGATAACGATCATGCTAATTCTAACCTACAGTCAAACGTATGCTCTGATACCAACGCTGTGAGGACCCCGGAATATTGGAGGTTTATACCGAATTAACAATCATACCAAAAGCATAATTCTTAATCAAGAACAATCGATTCTTAATTAAAAATTATACTAGAAGCATAATTTGTAACAAGGTACAAATCCAATATTGAGTTCAGGATATATGTATCACAATAGTTCCCAGGTTTCAGACCATTGCACATATATCCTCAAACAACATTGTATCATACATACAAGGCATACATTTACATAATTATACATAGCATTTTACAATTCGGTTTGGAATTCTACAATATAAAGTGACCTTGGGCCACAACAAAAGTTAGCAGCGGAAACAAAACTAAACAACAAAAGACCACCAATGGCCTCCCATCACCCTCAGGCTATTGAGTGGAAGTTAGAACTAGCTTCACTCGTTAGCGTCACCCTGATCGGCGCTAACGGGCATCTCATACAAATAACCATCCTCACCTGCAACAAGTGGTTATAAAACCTGAGTACGGAAGGTACTCGCAAGACTTACACAAACTATGAAAAGAAAGTGTTTAATAGAACCTATTCAAAGGAGTAGAATTTGTACATGCATAAGGTTGACAACAGGAAGGTTATAATGGTTTCAATTTTTGCGTAAAGCAATACATCTTAATCCTACACTTGCTACATTTTGGTAAGGCAGTTTTATAAATCAATTTGGACTAAAACAGTGAGTAAAAGAGAGCATAATCTGAAACAATAATCAACATTAAAGTGGCTGTCCACTAATCATAAAAAAAAACATTGCATGAATAGCTCTCATGCTGAAATAGTATTCAGAATCAAGTGGTAATTCAAAATCTATACAAAGATCTATTCAACTCAAGCGTTGTCCATAACCGTGGACATGGCTATTCGAATAGTTTTAACCCTGCAGGGGTGTACATCTTTACCAACACGACTTAGCTAGCCCGTAAGCCATCTAGAATAATAGCACACTGCCTTTGGTATGCCGGCCGGGTAAACTAAGATTTGGTGTTTTTCAACAAGATAACACTATTCAGCTAGAATACCCATGTGTGACTGATCCCGCTCAGTTCAAGTTACTAATAGAACCTGCCAACCGAGGGTCCACATGTTGTGCCGGGAATGCCAACCCGATCGACAAAATTTAAATGACAGAAAGTAGAGCTATGCTAGCTGCACATATTAGATCGCAATCGGAGCCCTTAAGGTACGTACATGTGATGGAACGCATGTACGTCCTCACCCTCTTAAGAACATATGATACAGATATGATATCAAACACATATGTCCTTACTTCCCTGTTTTCCAACTCAATAGCATTAACCCTTTACTTAACCAAATAGCGTCCATACACTGCGTGTGGAAGTACGTTGGGGCTTGAATCGTCCAGTCAATGTTCAGTCCTTAATCAATCCAGACAAGACATCCACATTTCCCAATCTCGTGCACGAAGGCACCATCACTAGCATCCACTTGTCTAGATTTAAAATCAATGTAAATAAACAAAATTTGATTTCATTTCAGATTTAAATAGATTGAACAAGAATCAAAATAAATGAATTTCATTTAATGTTTCCAAGTTTGATAAAATAAACTGGACAACACTACAGACTGCATGGCTAAGCAGTTCCTAGGATAAGTATTTTAGTATAAAAGCACTACCTTAAGTTTGAGTGTATGATCAGATCAATGGTAAGCCACAAGTGTTAGGTTGTAACTAACTATTGACAGATCACAAATAATTTTTAGAAAATTTGCATGCATAGTATCTCTGTATTTTGGAAATCTACAGTTCAAAAATTCTGGGATCAACATGGTGCAAAGAGGATGCTTGCCTTGGTAATAGTATACCTCTTGTTCAGGTTCTTCTTGCTCAATAACAGATTCAACCACTTCAGAAGGACCAGAATCTAAAAGAAAATAAAATCCAACGAACACAAGGAAAAAGGCAGAGAACAGCATGTATAAAAAGAATGCTTGGTCAATGGCTTAATGCATCATTAGCAACATGCTTAAGCTACATCTAATTTAAATAGGAACAATAGACTACAACTAACTTCTGCTAGTACTATTTGCCACAAATTAGAGTTTGGGTTTAGAACTACAGTTTCAGGTTTTAAAAACTGAAACAGGATATATTACAAATGAATTGTTTGCTGAGCTAAACATCTTATAAATGAAATACCTTGCTTGAACTAAGAGTATTCAAAACTAGGACAGCAACCTAACTCACCATTTAATCACTAATTGACAGAGATTTGAGAAATTGAAAACCTTGTTGTGCATGTTGTCGGTTCAGCAGAAGCAACAAAAGCAACAAAGACCGATATTGAAAATTTTAAACTTATTGGCTAACTGCGCTTAAACACAAGATTCTTGTTAGAGTTAAACCTAATCTTTAAGAAAGATAGTATCCTAGACCAACCCTTGTTAACCCTAATCAGCAAGATTAATGGAAAAGAGAAAAGCTACAGCTCTTGTCGGTTCTGCCTGACAACAGCCAACAGAGAGGAAATTTTGCCCTGAGCCGAAATGAAGGCATCAAGAATCAAAGGAAGGGTTGGTTATGATACTATGATTTAATAAGAATTTATTTAAGCTGAAAAGGTGACAAGAGAAACCCTAGAACTTGAAAATGATATGAAAGACCGAAAAGTTATAAAAAGGAGCTTTTCAGTCAAAACAAGATGTGAGGAAAGAATTCCTAAATGAGTGATTCCTGTGAGTTACTAAGGTCCTTATGGAGCTCAAGATGGAAGGGAATAACAACATAACTTACCAGCCGGAGTTGGAGAAGATGAAGTTGCCAAAACCGGCCGAAACAGAAAAGGATCCACTCCAAGTGATCTGTTGACAAAAGATGAGATTAAGGATTGGTTTTAATTCTCAAGCTCACCAGATCTAAAGAGCACGAAAGAGAATGAAGAAGAACTCCACCGAAGAGGAGGATAAGCTTCACTACCTCAACAATGGTGGATAAGCATGAAACTAGGGTTTTATAGTGTTTGAACTTCCTGAGAAATGGAGAGAATTCTAGAGATGATGCGGTGGCAATATGGTGCCAGGTGGCAAAGGATCACTTGCTAGGTCATGGCGAAATGCCACCTCTCCAGCGATAAAGTCGGCGACGGCGTACAGCGAGAGGAGGAAGAGAGAGGTGTCACTGACATGCGGGCTCCCCTTGTCAGCCGCAGCCAAGACCTCACCGCAAGCTCAAAAGAATGATAGCCGTCCGATCATAAATGGGCGGTCGCGATTGATCAGGACGTTGGAAGTTCCAACCGTTACTTGCATATAGGCCGTGCGATCGCAAGGGAACGGCTAGGATTGACTGGGAGGATCGGGAGGTCCGAAGGTCACAATCCACAAGGACCGTTCGATCACAATCCATCGCCCACACCAAGCTAAGAGTCTTAAGTTAACACGATTGCAGCGGCACCGCACGATTTAAATCCAATGGCCAAAGGATTACACGCCTTTGAGTTTCAAATCCAAAAAGAAAGACATGGTTGGATCTAAAATTAACGGCGAGGATTGATGGGATGTTGAGGCGGTCCAAACGGCCCATCAATGATGTCCGTCCGATTGAAAACCAACTGTGGAGATCGATGTGGGGTTCGGACGGTCCGAACGGCCCACAAGATCTGGCCCGCTCATTGAGGATCCAACGGCTCGTGCGTATCTCATCTCCTGTCATCGAAAAACGGTACAGCCCGATAATTGTGCGCCGCACGATTTATCTGCTACGACCAATATTGCATGGCTCTTCGGGATGGTCCGAACGGCCCAAGAATCCGGTCCATTCGTTGAGATCTGACGGCCACGAATGGAAGGCGCGGTAGGATGGGGATCTAACGATGGAAATTGCGTCGTGTGCTTGGATGACCTGCACAGCGCCGCAGATCTCGTCCGTTCGCGAAGAAATCGATGGCTCACGTTCGCTGGAAGTTTGAGAACGCCCGAACGTGTGAGAGCCGAACATTGTGCCTTTGGGTTGGACCCAACCACTTGGCTCGATCGCTCTGATTACAAAGGTTTAATTTGGAAGAGTTGACCAACTCATTTTAATTCTTCAAAAGTTTGACCGGGACTTTAAAAATAGCAAATAAATTTGTAAAAATATGAAATTTTGCCAGGATATTCTTGGGATAATATATTCCCGAAATAAATTTTGAAACCACTGTTTCTTGTTTTGAAATACATAAATAATTCATTTAAACCGAATAGGTTTATTTAAAGACAAATATTTTTCTCAAAGTAAAAATAATCTTTAAAAATTTAACAAAAATTATTTTTGGTCAAGATAATCCATTTAGTCTTTATTAAAAATACTTCTCGGTCTTAATACCAACATTGATTGGTATTTTCTTTTGAAGCTTCAAACAAGTTTTGGATTTTGACTACAAAAGGAAGGTTTTAGTTTGTAGCAAAATGCCCAGGTTTCAAAATAAACAGTGATGTTACGAAAAGCACCTTATTACTGTTTATTAAAACTAGGGCTATTGCACCTTAACGTTCATCGATTTCGATTTGGCCGTAGCGATTGGCAGCGTCTTCTTGTGAGATGACTCGGGAACCGTCTGGCAAAGACGCTTCTTTGTTCCTTCGGCGTCTTCTCCATGGGAATTGAAGAGGTGGCCTTCTAAGGCGAAACATGAGGTGGAGTCATCGAGGGTCCCGTTGGAGAGGAATGGTCGTGTCCAGATCGCGGCACTACTGGGTCTAGGGCGATGTCCTTCTTGGGCCACTGGATAAAAGAGTGGACGGCATCCCCTAGTGTTATGATCTCTTCATCTGGGCGAATCTTGGCGGGGCGGCTAGGAATTGCCATGTACCATATCCACGGACCTGGCATAGCCTCGCGCATGGCCCAGGCACCGTCTTTGCATTGCCCTTCCTCGTATGGATACACCATCCCCTGCGCAGCCTCAATAGAAAGGGACGCATCCATCCTCACTTGGAGCTTGTAGGGCGTTGGCTCCTACAAAACAATAGGAAATTAGCTAAGGCGTCCTATAGGTCTATCTTTGGTGCATTCCATAGATGTACGTTACCTTGATGTCGTCTATTATTAATCAGACGTCGTCATGTTCAGAATTATACGCGGACGCGACGCTACTCCGATGTCGAGGAGGACTGGCTCCCAAATTAGCGGGGGCGACTTTCGACTGCTGGCTCAGGAGTTGATTCATTTGATCCTGCAATGCTGCTATCTTTTCTTCAAATTTGTTAGTAACCATCTGTACCAACCGGTCGTCGTGCTCGGCCTTGGATCTCTTCCTACTCCTATCGTGCGAGTCGTCCGCGAATCCATGACTCGAGGATCGTTAACCCCAAGGCCTCGCGTGCGACCAAGGTGCTCCTTGTTTCCCAAGGCCGTAGATAGTATATCCTTCTCCACATCTGCATGGAAGGAGCCTTGGGAAGCTTGGGTAGTCAAGTCACGTTGCAAGAGGTCATCATGTTATTATAGACACTATGAAGATATGGACTTATTAACTAGGTAGTTCGACATATTTACCACATGTTGGGACACTTCACAGTGCGCCGAGTTTGTGAAAGAGATCTTTGCCGAAGAGCGAGACTTTTGCCCTCGCTTTTAACCAGCTTAGGAACGCTGGTGCGTGATATTAGAAAATGGCCGGTTCGTTCTCCTCCTCTGCCCATTCCTCGTATTTACAGCGTACCCAGTGGTCAGAGTCTGTCTTGGGTGAGTGTTTTGTGTCTAATGAGCTTTGTGCGCGCACTTTGCTCCTTAAATTCGCCGTCATTTTCATAGCCACAAAGGTGTCCCATGCTTCCCGTGTCAAGAATCTATACTTCGCGAAGAGCATCTAACCCGTGTTCACATACTTCATGACAAGAATGCTCTTGAAGGTCCCCCACGATTTATCCATCGTGAGCATCACCGTCCGTCGCACGCGTGCCACGTTTGCTTCTGGAATAGTGAACTTCTCTGAAAGTTCTATCCACAGCGCGCCTTTCACTTGTTTCGTCAGGTCCTTCCACCTTGGTGTGGTGATGGGGACCCGTTCCTTCAAGTATCCGTAGATGGTCGAGAATCTCGCCATCGATCTCTTGGGACTCGAGAGGGACCCCAAAGTCCTTGACCTCGTGATGACGATCGGCCCACATGCATTTTCGATTGTCCTCGCCATCTCGCTTAGTGTCATTATAAATCGACGGTGGTGGCGGCCTCGTCGGCGCCTCTTCCATCTGCGGCGTCGGTGTGGCGGACCTCGTCAGCGCCTCTTCCATCTGCGGCGTCGGTGGCGATGGCGAAAGCGGTGCCTCTGCCATCTCGCTTACTTGCTATCTATATAAGTTACATATGCAATAAAATGGATTGCAAGTGTCCCAAATTAACATATACATTTAAACTTAATAATATGCTCAACATGTGCAATATTAGCAAATAATCATAATTAATTCCAGCATAAATATGAAACAATTAATCTCAGGAAGAAGTACAGAGGTTGACTATAGAGATCAAGATGGCAAATGAAAAGTTGAATGAGCTCATACAGACTACTAACATTCCTTAATCCACCAGCTTCTCTAAGGAAATGCTAAGCAAAGATTTAATGCTTCATGTACAGAAGACTAGCCTTTAATGAAGACATAGAAAAAAATAGAATCAAGTAAAAGTTTGCCCGAGCCCATATTTGCCTGAGCCTACTTCATCGAGGCCGACACACTGGAGTGTACCATTTGTTTCATGCCGTGGAGGACTGGCATAAAACAAAGGTACACTCAAGTGTGTCAGGATCGACGATGGAAATGCTAAGAAAAGGTTTAATCCTGTAGGGCTCGCCGCCTCCCTGCTCCTATTCTAACACTCCTTAATCCACCAGCTTCTCTTGTGATCTTTGTACAGATAGAAACTAGTGATACAAATCTTTTGCCCAAGCCTATCTTTGCCCGTGCCTACTTCATCGAGCCCAACACACTGGAACCATTTGGTTCGTGCCGTGGAGGATTGGCATGAAGCAAAGGTACACTCAAGTGTGTCAGGATCGATGAAGAAAATGCTAAGCAAAGGTTTAACGCTTCATGTACAGAAGACTAGCCTTTAATGAAGACATAGAAACAAAATAGAATAAAGTAAAACTTTGCCCGAGCCCGTATTTGCCCGAGCCTACTTCATCGAGGCCGAAACACTGGAGTGTATCATTTGTTTCATGCTGTGGAGGACTGGCATAAAACAAAGGTACACTCAAGTGTGTCAGGATCGACGAAGGAAATGCTAAGCAAAGGTTTAATCCTGTAGGGCTCGCCGCCTCCCTGCTCCTATTCTAACACTCCTAACACTCCTTAATCCACCAGCTTCTCTTGTGATCTTTGTATAGATAGAAACTAGTGATACAAATCTTTTGCCCGAGCCTATCTTGGCCCGAGCCTACTTCAATGAGCTCGACATACTAGAGTGTACCATTTGCTTTGTGCCGTGGAGGATTGGCACGAAGCAAAGGTACACTCAAGTGTGTCAGGATCGATGAAAAAAATGCTAAGCAAAGGTTTAATGCTTCATGTACAGAAGACTAGCCTTTAATGAAGACATAGAAACAAAATAGAATGAAGTAAAACTTTCTTTTTGGATTAAACTCTCAGCCAATAAAAGGTCTAGAGATTAACAGTGCACAGACACTATTCCAACATATTGATTGATGATATTATGTGCTCTCAGAAGGAGAGTAGCTAAAGATCAATTCTTTGCCATCTCAATCCTATTGTCTATACTCTTCATTAAATAAATATGATAATATAAATTCAAACTATGAGCTCTAAACAATACTTTGCTTAACTGTCAAATGATCTCAACTATTAACGAAAACAGATTAAACTTCCAATCAAACAGAGGAGGCCGACGTGGGGAGGAGGGAGGTGCAGGGGAGGAGGCCGACACGGGGAGGAGGACGGCGCGAGGAGAAGGCCAGTGCAGTGGGCATACATACTACTAGAAGAATCACAAACTAGTCATTAGATTACCAACAAAAACTGAATACTCTGAATAGAACTGAACATGAAGACATAGGTTCAGTGATAAAGCCGATTGGCTGACATAACAGTATCCACTTCAAATGCTAGAGATCAAATGAACTAGAAGAATCATAATAACTAGCTTTCAACCGAAAGTAACCAATTAACAGTACATCATATTGACAGTAGCAAGTAATACAATAGAGCTCAAGTATGAACTAACTATCACATACAATCTCAGTATAAGATAGAGTTCATCACAGAGCATGTCAACAAAGCCCACTGATCAATTTGCAATATCTTCAGTACTAGATTCAGAAATAAGAACTAATACAGATCAAGGTATCAACTAGCACTACAAATATATATATATATATATATATATATATATATATATATATATGCAAAGATCAATCGAACTGCCATAGAGGAGCAATATTCACAAACGCGGGGAGGAGCGAGGTGCAGGGGAGGAGGTCGACGTGGGGAGGAGGGAGGTGCAGGGGAGGAGGACGACGCGGGGAGAAGGCTGGTGCAGAGGGAGGAGGCCGACACGGGGAGGAGGACGGCGCGGGGAGGAGGCCGGTGCAGAGGCAGTAAATCCTAAATTTGTAGTTTAAATCTTTTCAAATTCAAACAGACAGTTTAAACTTAAACAAAATCAAATAATTATATTTTATTTAGCTAGATGATAATTTTATAAGGTTTTAGAAATTGGTATCACCCAATTTGGAGTTGGGATGAAAAAGATATGAATTTTACAAAATTTGATCTAAATTTGGAATTTAAATGAATTTTAAATTCTAAAACAAGACTAAACTGAACTCCAAATTAAATACTTATATCTTATTTAGTTAGACAATAATTTTCTAAGGTTTTAGCAATTTGAATCATCTAATTTGGAGCTAAGATGTAAAAGTTATGAATTATACAAATTTAATTCTAAATTAAACCCTAAATTGGATTTATTGGAATTTCTTGAATTATTTTCCTAAAGGAAATTCCATTTATTGTGCAAGCATGACGTCAGCGACTGATTTTCGGAATTTTAAAAGAATTAAAAAGAAATCCGACATGTGGGGCCTACGTGTCATAGACACGGTCCTTGTGGACTAAGTCCATGGGCTTTTGGCTCGGTAGGGTAGTGCTGACTCGGCGCCACGCAGGCTGCCACGTCAGATCTGGAGCTGAGGTGGCGTCCATTGTCTTGGCGATGTCGAGCCACGCCACCGACGGCGGCAGAGCTCCGGTGACCTCCTCGCCGGCGCTACGCGCCACGGCGAGGGGTGCGGATGGGCGCAAAAGAGAGAGAGAGATGCTGGTCGCGATGCTCACCGGAGTTGCGAGGATGCGCGGCGGAAAGGTCGTCGGCGACGAGTTATCTGGCGGCAAGTTTAGGTCGGCGCGAGGTAGGGGTTCCGGGGTCCTCGGTGTTGTGAGTGTCGCACGAGGTTCGCCGTGGCGGCGATGCCGATAGTGGCGGAGTTGAGGACGCGGCGGCAGCGGAGATGCCGGAATCGACAAAGACCCGAGAGCTCACCGCCGTAAAAGCTTCAAAATCGGGCGCTACGGAGAAGGAGGAGGATGTGGGTGGCGTTGTGATCTGAGGGAAGAAGGCGCTCCCGAGGCTCCCTTTTATAGGGCCGGGGAGGCACTGAAGCGGCGAGGACGTGCGGCGAGTGGTGCGGTGGCGTTTTTATGGCGTGGGGGCTCTCCGGCGAGATCGTGCGCGAGGGAGGGGAAGAGTGGGCGTAACGGGCGCGGCAAAGTTAAAGAATTTAATTGCGCACGAATGCGAGTAAAGAGAGGGAGGGAATCGCGGAGAAGGTGGAGCTTTGAGTGGCGTTAATGGCGGCGACGAGCGCAGTCCGTGCGAGGACGATGACGGGGAGGACGAACGGGCGCGGCGGCTGGATTTCGATCAGACGGCGAGGAACGGGCGTGCGGCGTGTGCACGCGTGGGCCGTCGGATTAAAATCTGACGGTGATAAGTGAGGGAGGCGGGGTGGAGCGGGCCGCGTGCACGTGCGCGAGGATTGGGCCGGAGACTTTCGGCCCAAACACTGTTTTCTGATTTTTAATTGATTTTTCCTTTTTAAATAACCAGATTAGTTCATTTTAGCTTTAGAAAATAGTAAAGTAAATCCAAAAATTCTAGAAAAATTCTCATAAATTCTTAGAGTCATTTTAGACTTAATAAAATTATTCCCAACTTAAAGTTGGCTTTTAATTTTGCAAATAAATTATTTTGGCTTTAAAATATTTAGGAAAAAGTTTTTTAAAATTTCATATAATTCTCAAAATTATTTTAGTTTTTATTTTTCAACTTTAACTCAAATAAAACTTTAAAAACTTTTATTTTTGACTTTTAAGACTTCAAAAATTCAAATAAAGCAAATAAACCCTCTCAAATTTCAGAAAATCCAATAAATAATAACTTTAATAAATTTAAATTGGTAACAGAACTTTGGGCTGTTACACGCCGACAGGGGAGGAGGACGGTGTAGCGTCGTCGATGTCGGGGGCGGTGGCGTCGAGGTCGGAGGCGGCGACGTCGGGGCTTACGGCCAGGGAGGTGAATGGGGGCGTCAAGGTCGGGGGCGCCGAGGTCGGGGGCGGCAGCGCCGAGGTCTTAGTCGGTGGTGAACGGACGAGCCCTAAACCCTAGAGGAGGCAAACGAGCGCGCGAGAGCCTAAGGGGCGCGGGAGAGGAAGTGACGAGTGAGAGCAAAACCTTAGCGGTTCCCGCCTTATAAAAAGTATATCACAGACGGTTCCCTAATAGAACCGTCTGTGATATGGAACATATCACAGACGGTTCTCATAGGAAACCGCTCGTGATATCTTATCCTGAGCAGCTTCTAACTGTGCTGTGATATATCACTACAGTGAGAAATGAACAACAAGTCTCTTGGAGGTGAGAAATGAACAACAAGTCTCTTGGAGGTGAGAAATGAACAACAAGTCTCTTGGAGGTGAAGTTACTATATTAATTATATGTTGGAACAAATGTATTATTACAAATGTATAGGTGAGAAAGATCCTTTATGACTAGCTATCAATATCAAAGATGACAAGTCCATAACACATCAACACATGACAATTTCACGTTGACATCAAAATATATGAGAGATTACAAGTCCATAACACATGATGTTATGGAATAAATTAATTACATTGGAGTAAATTCTTAATTAAAATATAGGTCTTCCTGATGATCAACGCGCATATAGCTAGCTTCCTCACTGGGTTCTTCCTCGAGCCTAATGCCGTTTCCAAAAGGGGGCAACTCGTCAAATTGATTGTATTCTTCCTCGTCCACTACATTCTCAACTCCGACAATCCTCCTTTTTCCATGAAGAACTACGTGACGCTTCTTATTTGCTGGGTCGATTACATAGAAGACTTGAACAACTTGGTTAGCCAGTACAATTGGTTCGTCTTTGTATCTGACACGTTCGAGGTCCACGATAGTGACGCCGTACTTGTCGACCTTCATGTGAGACCCCGATTTATTAAGCTCATAATACTTAGTCATCCAATTGACCCTAGTATTATCAACTAAATAAACCGTGCCTCGAGATATATGTACTTCCCAGAAATGCAGTACACACAACTCATAACAAAAGATTGCATCAATTCCATTCAAACACATAGAACAGAACAAGCAACAAACCAGAAGTTAATATAAATAAAGGATAGTTATTACAAAAGAGAGGCCGACCGGCCAAATAACAAATACAAAACTAAATAAACAGCGGAAGCAAAAGTGCCATAAGATGGCCATAACAAAAGCCAATTAGTGTGCCTTTACCCACAAGGCAACTAACCGGACCGCCAAGCTAGTCGTCAAACCCGAAGCACATCTCGCAAGAGTGAAGCCCTTGGGGCTCACCTTCTTCCTCTGCAATAAAGTTATTAAGCAAAGCAAATGAGTACAAAAATGTACTCGCAAGACTGACGTGTAGTATAACAGAACTATAAATAGCTACATGAAAGCTTTATTTAAGTGGATGAGGCCTTGGACTCATTTTTAGCGTAAAGCAAGTTTTCATTTGCAATAATATAATAGATTGAAGGCAATTTGACAAAACATTTTTAATTGTTGAAATAACAACGAGATAATAACATAGTAACAACAACAAGATCAACCTGGAAGTGACTACCCAAGTCACCACAACAATAGCATGAATTACCAAATTCATACCACCCATCAAGTTTTAAGCAAATGGTTGAGTCTAGTTCTTGAACGACCTTACCAAGCATGTCCATAACCTAGGACGAGGCTATTCGAATAGTTTTAACCCTGCAGGGGTGTACCAATGTACCCACACGTCAGACCGCCTTTCCTTAAAGCACACTACCTTTGGTATGCCGGCACGGCTAAGTCCTACGAGACATTTCCAATGGACGATGCTAATTTTGACCAAGACAACCCACGGGATAAGGACCCAATGGACAGCCTAACCGATCCGCCAACGCTCCATTCCCACACACACACACACACATTTTATCTTTAAAACACACCAACCGAGCGACCCCAATTAGCACCGCCCAAAGTACTTAGTCAAGAGAGGTCCCATATCCCCTCGTGTGGTTAGCATAAAAGCGCTTGGCTTAGTGACCCAAGTAACTCGGTCCTTAGGGACCCGGGCATACCACCACATTCCAAAAACCGCACCATCCATCCAATATGCCCAAGTCTAAATCAATCTTTTATTTTCAGTTTTGATTTTACAAATTAATCAAAGCACAAGTGCTAGACATATAGGAGTAATAATCAGTTTTGAGTGATCAAGACCATCGACTAAGTCGATGATCGCCCATTACTACCGATAACTAAGCATGGCTAAGCAATGTTAACGTAAACTACTAAGTGATAAGAGCTCATCCAACGAGCTCAAACCACAGCAAACAACCTAGGCTCATGGGTAGTAGAGGATAAACAATTCCTACAGATTATGCAACTATAGGATTGCTAGCGATATTTTAACACAAAGTAGCATGCATACATATAAGTGAAACAAAATATTAAGCTTTAAAGTAATGGGACAATGATGGAAATGATCAAACTGCTTGCCTTGTTGCTGTTGCTCAAGTTGTGGCAGAGGGTCACTCTCGGGATTACCACAAATGTCGAAACCTAACGGAAAAGCGATAAAGAACCGATAAGAACGACGAAAGTAATCAAGGACAGCACAGCAAACGAACTCCAAATACTCTGAACTTTCTACAGCAGCAGGAGGATGATTTTTAGGGAATTTTGCAACAAGAACCAATTGATTTGGATTCTCAATGCAAAAGTTATGAGCAAAACAATTCTGCTCAGCCCCTAAAAACACCAAACTGCACTATTCACTAATTTAATTATGAGGCAACATTTTCTAGAATGGTGGTGATACTGAGATTTTTACTGTAAAACCAGCACCTCATGAGATGAATAACACAATTGAGTTCACCTCATTTGGAGCTATTATGCACTTTCTACAATTTTTCAAAAACAAGAACTTGAACAAAATTATAATGCACAAGTCCTCATTTTTATAACAGCAACAAGCTCAAAACTAATTTTCACAGTGAGTTCATTAATAGAGGAAACCAACAAAGTTGGTCTCACTCAAAAATAATCTACAGAGCATTAGTTATGTATTTTACAAGTTAAGCATTAATTTGAGTGTATATTTAAAGTGAGTTCTAAAATCTAATGGCAAAATTGTGCTCTGGAGCTGAACTCAACTTACAATCATTTTTGGATTAAATTCAAGTTCAAGACAGAGCTAACACAATTTGAATGACCTCATTTGGATTTAGAACGAATTAGTTATGATATTTTGAAGTTCATACCTTTTTCTCGTTTTGCAAATAAAGAGCTCACTTTGGAATTAAAAAACATAAAGACATGGGAGGTCATAAGCGGCTCAGATCACGCTGGGAGGTCCTCAGCGGTTGAGATCTTCCAAAGGAAGATCTAAACTATCAAGATCTCCCCGAGGAAGATCTACATCGTCCGGGACCTCACAGGGAGGTCTGGGACGGTCCAGATGTTCCAAGGAGGTCCTTGATGGTTCAGATCGTCGAGGAGGACCTTGACGGTCAAGATCTACCCCGGGAGGTCATGAACGGCTGAGATGGCCTCGGGAGGTCCTAAGCGGAGATCTAACATCACAGACCTCCAGGAGGTGCAGACGGCCACGATCGCAAGGGAGGTCTTGGACGCTCAGATCTCCTCGGAGGAGGTCATGGGCGCCCCGAGCTTGCGACCACGTGCTTCTTGGCGACGCACGAGCTTGGACATGAGATAAATGCGCGGGACAACGAGGAGGTCATGGCGGAGGTCTTAAATGCGCGCAAGGGAGGATTAAATACATTTAAGACACGCCTTGATTACAATGATTTGAGCAATGATGAACGCATTAAACTTCGGTGGATCTCGCCCTAAAAATGACCACGGCGCCGCGCTTTGTCCGACAAAGATCACGAGTTTGAAGACGTGGTTATTGCCGGCGATCTGCACCTCCGGCGACAACCAAAGATATCCCGTGTGCGCAATAGTGTTGCGCACACCATGGGCTCATTCTCGACGGCGATAACGGTTTTAAACGCCGCGAGCCGAGAGGGCACGAAGGCACGACACGGCAAAAATTCCAACATGCGAAATAAAGCTCCGCGACATCCAATCAAGCGTGTGCCCAAATAAAAGCTCCGCAACCTCATACACGCAGGTGCCCAGCGCTAAAGGACTATCAGGAGGGTTACTGTAACGTCCCGTTTTCTTTTAAGTCCTTGCCAAGTTTTCAAAATAAAAGTAACCATTTGGCTTTATTGAGAATCCAAAGCTTAACCTGAGATTTTTGAATCTGGAGAGTTCAATTGGAATTAATCAAACCTTAACTAAGTCGTTGTTGGTGTTCCTTTCTGGTTGTGGCTCTCTGTGGTGTCTTTGCCGCCCTCGGGTTGTGGTTCTCGAAGCCTTCGTGTGCCCCGGTTCGCCTCTTCTCTCTCTCTTAACTTCCCTTGTCGGTTTGAATCTCTTTGAGATCGAGACCTCTCTCACATCTCCTCGGTTCAAACCTCTCCCTTGCTTGGGGTTTTCGGTCAAGGACCCGGCTGGGTTTGTGTTTCAAAACCTCTTGCCCCCCAAGCCACGCTTGGTTTTGCTTCTTCAGACCTCCCTTGTTGAGATCTAGCCGCTCAGACCTCCCTTGTTTAGATCTAGCCGCTTAGACCTCCCCTTGTTGAGATCTAGCCGCTCAGACCTCCCTTGTTGAGATCTAGCCGCTCGACCTCCCTTTGTTGAGATCTAGCCGCTCAGACCTCCCTTTGTTGAGATCTAGCCGCTCGAGACCTCCCTTTGTTGAGATCTAGCCGCTGCAGACCTCCCTTGTTGAGATCTAGCCGCTCAGACCTCCCTTGTTGAGATCTAGCCGCCGAGACCTCCCTTGTTGAGATCTAGTCGCCGACCTCCCTTGTTAGGATCTCGCCTTTAGGACCTCCTCTCTCGAGATCTTAGCCGTCTGTGTTCTCCTTTAGTGGGATCCAAAGGTTCCACCTCCTTAGGTCCAAGACCTCCTCCTCGGCCCTTCTTTGGTCTTTTGTAAAGACCACCTCCTAACCTTGAATATTCTGTTGGTGGGACCTCCTCGCACCTTTGATCTCGACCGCTGAGGTCCTCCCTTGAGATCTTGACCGTTAGATCTCCCTTTTGGAGATCTACTCGTCCAGACCTCCCCACGCCCTTTGATCTGGACCGCTGAGGTCCTCCCTTTGAGATCTTGACCGTTAGATCTCCTTTGAGATCTACTCGTCAGACCTCCTCGCACCCTTTGATCTGGACCGCTGAGGTCCTCCCTTGAGATCTTGACCGTTAGATCTCCCTTTTGGAGATCTACTCGTCAGACCTCCTGCGCCCTTTGATCTGGACCGTTGAGGTCCTCCCTTGAGATCTTGACCGTTAGATCTCCTTTTGGAGATCTACTCGTCAGACCTCCTGCGCCTTTGATCTGGGACTGTTAGATCTCCCTTTGGAGATCTACTCATCGAGACCTCCTGCGCCCTTTGATCTGGACCGCTGAGGTCCTCCCTTTGAGATCTTGACCGTTAGATCTCCCTTTTGGAGATCTACTCGTCAGACCTCCTCGCCCTTTGATCTGGACCGCTGAGGTCCTCCTTGAAATCTTGACCCTTAGACCTCCCTTGTGCGGTCCGAGTGTCGAGGGCCTCCTCGTTGTGAGCTTTGAGGACCTCTTGTCCAGACCTCTTCGTGAGTCCTTGACCTCCAGTCCAGACCTCCCCTTTGAGTGTCTTTGACCTCTTGCCCAGACCTCGCGGTGGTCTTTTATGAATGACCCTTTGCGATGGGGCCACCTCTTTGACCATGGTGCACCCTTTTTGATCGGCCCCACTTGCCAGCCCCTCTTCACCTTGTAATTATTGCTCTTGCCTCGAGAACTCTGCGCATTTAATAGGTGTCGGGTCACATTAAATGCAGTCACATCTGAGGTACTTTATTTCAATTCTTTTAGGGCAAGCCTTGCCCTAGTTGTCCCGATTGCCTACACGTCATTGAACCTTTTCCTTGGTGCACTCCACCAACTCTGGCTATATATAGCCTGGGAGGGCAGGCCTTTGTAATCTTTTGCTCATTTCTTCTTACCCTGCCTCCTCTGCTCGGTTCTTCCTTGCGCAAGACCCTCCCCAGGAGCTCTTTGAGGCGGTGTTAAGCCTCTTGGTTTCCTTTTGGCTGAGTTGGTTTGAGTTCCTTTTTGGTTCTTTTGTTGTTCTCTGGCTTAGTGTGGTTTTGCTTATTTGGTTCTCTTGCGAACGTGTAGATCACGAGTTCGAGGAGATTTTGGACCCAGCTCTTGCTGCAGAAGGCTCTCCACTGCTTGACCAAGGCAAGCCACAGACCTCCTTTTGATCATCTTGAACCAAGTCTTGCAAATGTATTTCGGTTTAAATTATCCTGCATGGCTATGTTTATAAGAAAATGGTTTGGGCTATAGTTACTTACCTACTTGCTGTTATGCCTCCTTTATACCTTGTCTCCATCATGTTGTCATGTTCACCTTGTGAGCCTTAGGGTGGATAATTTAGTTGGTGTTCTCTGTTATTTGCCAACATGGGGACCGTAGGTCTTATATAGCCTCGCTTAGAAAACGTGGTTTGAGCGTACCATGCTTCATCTCTAATAATCTTGACTAATAAGTTATGAAATGTGTGGTTGGTGCCATTGTTGAGCGACTATGGCGGGATGCCTAAGTTGTGTCGATCGTGGTGTGAGACCACTTGGTTAAAATTTGTGTGCCAGATGGGTGGTCTTTTGGCATGGGCTAATACAAATTGTTTTGCTAAGGCAAGAAGGGCGGGAGTGAGTAGTGGGTGCTCTGCACTTTGGATTGTGGAAGTCTTGCCTTAGCGAATTAAGGACTTCACTTTGTGTTCTGTTGAATCTGGGCCAATTAGTGCAACCACAAGATCATTTTATGGGAATGGTCTGGGCTGAATAATTAGCAATGAGATGGATTGGGGCTGTTTTGGTTGAGCGTGTGATTCGTTGGCGCAAGAGGGGGCACCCCATAACCCTGTGGATTTCTAGACCACTGGAGGGGATTGTGAGACCTTAGCGGGCAGCCCTAGTCAGTTCAAAGCTTTGTAAAGGCCTTGCCGCGCTCTCTAGACTACTCACCTTAGGAAGTGAGCAAGGGTTACCAGAACCCATCCCGCTAGAGAGATCGTGGATTGTGGGTAAAGTTGTACACCTCTGTAGTGTAAAAGATCTATTCGAATAGCCACGTCCTTGGTCATGGACATGCTCAGTGAAATGGTACAAGGGGTAGGTGTTTCAAAAGCTTGTGCCACTGGACACTTCCGCGAGATGCTTTGGCTTTGCCTCAAGAGACCTTGGCCGGCTCTAGAGGGGTCAAGGTTGGCTCGGGTAGTGGTCCAGGTTGGTTCTGACCTCGAATGGGTGTTCTCGTGGGTTTTGGGTGAGGACACGCCACCGTGTGATCTGACCTCCCCAATTTTTGGTTGTGGCCGTGAGTTGGTGCTCACTCCACCTTTTATTAAAACATCAAAAGTATTATGTATTATGGTTTTACCTTGTCGCCTTCAATCTATTATTGCTATTATTGTCAAACTTGGCTTTATAAACTAACCATACTGACTCTCCATTGGTAAGTCCTTGCATGAATATTATTGCATCTTTGCTCTCTGTGACTTGCTGAGTGCATTCCAAGTACTCATGGCTTAAGCCCTGTGTCAAAGCAGATTTTGAGGATGACCAAGTGCAGGGCAGTGCAGACCTCTTCGAGGAGGAGTTCTTCGATGACTAAGATGCCTAGGCCGTCCTCCACCCGACAGCCTGTGGTGCTTGTTGGATGGCTTCTGCGTGTTTTGGTGTTTGAGCCCTAGAGCTCCTTGTCGCCAGTTGTAAGTCTTCGTTGGTTTTGTAAGCCCTCAGTGGCAGACCTCTTGTTAACAAGCTTGACCATAAGGTCCTATTATATAAAGTTCTATTTGTCTGCTTCATCTTTGTTTGACCTCGTGGTTGTGGTATTGGCTTGTGTTCTTGTGCGAGCTAGCTCTGATTGTCCTGGGACTAGCTCAGATGCACAGGGGCAGGACCACCAGGAGGTCCTACGGGACTTAGCCTGGGAGGTCCTGCCGGACCTCTCTTGGTGATGTGCTGGAGGTGCTACTGAAAGGCGGTGGCGGCCACGACCTCCGGGAGGTCCTCAAGACCTCTGGGAGGTCATGGCGGACCAAGACCTCCAGAGGTCCATAAGACCTCTGGGAGGTCCCGCACCTCCTCGGTAAAGCTTCATGCGGTGCTACCACATCTTTCCGTGGTGACTTCGCAGCGCAAAAAAAAAAGTGGTCCTCCCGGACCTCTTGCGGTACATCACGGGGTGGGTCGTCACAGTTGGTATCAGAGCCTAGGTCGGCTGTAGGATGTGGCCGTAGGTAGAAAGGTCGATTTAGTTTTTATCCAAAAAGTTATTTTCTAAAGCAAGTCAACTTAAAATATGTTTAGTAGTTCTTTCCTTGTGCTGGTTCTGTGCTGCCCTTATCTTGCTTAAAATCTTTTCTTGTCCTGTTCTACTCTCATCTTAACTCCTCCTTAGTTCCCTTATCTTATCTCTGCTGGAACCTTGATTTTGAATCTAATTTGACCTCCTCGCCTTTATAACTTCAATAGGGCCGACTGTAGAAAGGTTAGGATTAGTGGTCCTATTCTGAGTCTCGCTCAGCTTGGGTCTTGAAGACCTCTGTTTTGAAGCTTTTGTTGTGTAACATCCCAAATGTATAATCAGGGTTATTCAAGTATAATTATATGTGTAGAAATTAAAACTTTTTCTCACAACTTGAAAACCCTTACAATCTCATGTAATTCTTGTCCAAGAGTTGCGTAAACCAAGAACACAAAGCTCTTGTTGACCAAAAGTCAAATTCATTTTCCAATTCTCTCAAATCTTGTGCCAAACAATTGGAAAGTATCTTCCTTGGTCCTAAAACTGAGGTGGGACCCTCTGAAAAATATCACAAGTTGTAAAACTAGTTTGATAATTTTGGAGGTAAATGAATCATTGAACAACCTTAATGAAATTCCTGAGAAAAATGCATTGCATAATAACCTCTGGAAAATTTATGTAAGGTTAATCATGTTGTCAGCTAGCTCCAGTTAAAATCTTATGAATTTTGGAGTTCATTTGCTATCTCAAACAATTTTGCAAAGTCTTAGTGTTAGAAAATTAAATTTAAAAGCAGAGACTTTGTTCCTTGGGCTGAGCCGTACTCAAACCTGGTCCAGTCCAACCCCATAAGACCTCCCCTGTGTGTTAAACCTCAAAGGACCTCCTCATGCTGTAAGCCATCGCAGCGAGGTCATCCCACCTATGTGAGGTCTTGGCCCTTGGATTCAAGATCCGCGCCTCGACCTCCCTCTTTGTTAAACTAAGCAAGTCCACATCCCACCTCACGTGAGGTCACAGCCATTGGATCAAAAATCAATGGTCACGACCTCCTCCTCCCAATCTAACTGTCAGACCTCCCTTTGCACTCACTTGAGGTCGTAGCCGTTGGATTTACATCCAAAGGCCACGACCTCCTCTGAAAAACATCACAACAAGGTCCTCCGCCTTGTTGAGGTCATAGCCCTTGATCCAAATCGGAGGACTAAGACCTCCTTCGCTTTGTGCGTGTCGAGACCTCCCCATCAGTCGGTGCCCTTGGATTTTAATCCAAAGGCCAGACCTCCCCTCATGTCTTTTCGATCGCGTGATTAAGTCCTCACGGAGGTCCGCACCGCTGAGGGAGATCAACGCCTTGGACCTCTGTCCCATTTCCCACGTGCGTTTAGCGATTAACGAAATCGGAGGGCCACGACCTCCCCATCTTGATCGTGTGGTGGGACCTCCACCCACCACTTAAAACGAACGGTTCAAAACTCTCATCCGATGGCCAGACCTCTCCTGTGTCTTATCCAACGCCACTAAGACCTCCCCCTGTTCTTCTCCTTCCTCGCGGCGGGCAAGCTCGAGCAAATGCATTTATTGTGTGTCGCACATGAGGTACACTTCAATGACTCTTGTCGACCCGATTTAATGCAGGCGCCTTCCGCCCTCCCCGTCCACACACAGTTCTGCACCTTGTCAACCTTGTGTCTTGTCCAAGCCATGGACCTCCCATGGGCCAAGCTCACCATGAGCTTGGCCTGGTCCACAACCTCCTGTGCCCTTAGTATAAAGCCTCCCCCATCTGTCTTGTTGGCTTCCTTTGCACACCTTTGTTCCTTGGCTTACACCTGTCTTTGTGAGCTCTAAACCACCAAAGCTTCCTTGGCCGCCATTCTTTGGAGCTTGAAGCTCCTCGGTGGACAAGGGTCACTGGAGTTTTTTCTCCTTTTCTCTAAGCTTCTTTTGTGCCATTCCTCTGGGACCAAGTCCTAACTTGAATTGGTTTGGGCGATTCAGAGGTGGACAAAGTGGAGCTTGAGTCAAGCTTTGGCCGTGGAGCACCCTTCCTCCCCAAGACCGGTCCTCCTTCCTCGACCTCCTCAAAGACCTTAGGACCTCCGGTACATCCCTGGTAATCCCTTAGTGCTTGGCACCCTTATGAATGTTTTCGCGGAGCTTTAGTTTGGCATAAGCTTGTTTGTCGCATGAGCTCATTTTTTCTTTTCGGTTTTGCCCGTGCTTGGTCACCTTGTCCTCTCGGCTCGCCGGCGTTCAAGGCCGTCATTGCCGTTGAGAGAAGGTCCGTTGGAGTGCGGCGTGGTTATTGCGAACCGCGGTACCATTGATCTCTTGGCGAGGTCTACATCGCCGCGAGAACCAAATATTTGAACACGGGTTTTGTCGGACGCAACGACAGCGTCGTTGTCGTTTTAGGACAAAAGATCCACCGAAGTTAATGCGCTTATCATTGCTCCCATCATTGAATTCATTTGGTGTGTCTTAACTGTCTTAAATCCACCATTTACTGCGCGCCATTAAGTCCTCCCGCGCGCGGACCTCCTCGTGGTCCCGCGCGCATTTAATCTCTTGTCCATAGCGCGTGCGTGTGCGTGCGCTAATTCTAGCGCTCGATCTGGACATCCAGACCTCCTCCAAGGAGATCTGGAGCGTCCAAGACCTCCTTGGCGCAATCTTAGCCGCCCAAACCTCCACGGAGGTTCAGCGGACGTTGAGGACCTCCTCTGGGACCTCCTCGAGGTCATCTCACCGTTGAGGACCTCCTTTTAATCTGGTCCGTTCCGGACCTCCTTCCATGTTGTGGTCCGTTAGATCTTCCATCTACGGCCATGACCTCCTCACCTCGCAAGATGTGCGTGGTTAGGAGGTCCAGACCTCTGGACCTCCCATGTGCATGTGTGTTGTTCTCTCGGGAGGTCTCGAGCCGTTAGATCTCGAGATCTGTGGCTCACGACCTCCCATGTCTTTGTGAATGTTAGGAAGGTCAAGAATTCTTAAGTATGAACTGAAATGAGGTAGACTTTAGAATTTCATATCTTTTTCATTTTAAATCCTTTTGAGGTCATTCAAATTGTGTTAGCTCTGTCTTAATCTTGACTTTAATCCAAAAATGGTTGTAAGTTGAGTTCAGCTCCAGAGCACAGTTTTGCCATAGGTTTTAGTACTCCTTTTGGATAATACACTCAAAATTTAGGTTTAACTTGTAAAACCCATAACTAATGTTCTGTAGGTTATTTTTGAATGAGACCAACTTTGTTAGCTTCCTCTATTAATGAACTCACTGTAAAAATTAGATTTGAGCATATTGCTGTTATAGAAATAAGGACTTGTGCATTATAATTTTGTTCAAGTTCTTGTTTTTGAAAAATTATAGAAAGTGCAATATAGCTCCAAATGGGATGAACTCAATTGTGTTATTCATCTCATGAGGTGCTGGTTTCACAGTAAAAATCTCAGCCTCACCACTTTTCTAGAAAATGTTGCCTCATAATTAAATTAGTGAATAGTGCAGTTTGGTATTTTCAGGGCTGAGCAGAATTGTTTTGCTCATAACTTTTGCATTAAGAATCCAAATCCATTGGTTCTTGTTGCTAAATTCCTAAAATCACCCTCTTACTGCTGTAGAAATTTCAGAGAATTTGGAGTTCGTTTGCTGTGCTGTCTTGTTGTTTTTCGTCGTTCTTATCGGTTCTTTATCGTTTTTCCGTTAGGTTTCGACATTTGTGGTGATCCATAAGCGACCCTCCGCAACAAAGTGACCAGCAGCAAGGCAAGCAGTTTGACCATTTCCACCATTGTCCCATTATTTTAAAGCTTAATACTTTGTTTTACTTCTATGTATGCATGCTACTTTGTGTTAATTGTCGCTAGTAATCCTATAGTTGCATAATCTGTAGGAGTTGTTTATCCTCTACTACCAATGAGCCTAGGTTATTCGCTGTGGTTGGAGCTCGTTGGATGAGCTCTTATCACTTAGTAGTTTCGACTTAAACTGCTTAGACATGCTTAGCTATCGGTAGTAATGGGCGATCATCGACTTAGTCGATGGTCTTGATCACACAAGTATAATTATTCCTCCTATATGTCCAGCACTTGTGCTTTGATTAATTGTAAAATCAAAACTGAAAATAAAATGTTGATTTGGACTTGGGCATATTGGATGGATGGTGTGGTTTTGGAATGTGGTAGTATGCCCGAGTCATTAAGGACCGAGTTACTTGCGCCACTGCTCGAGCAATATTGCGTGCTAACCACACGAGGGGATATGGGACCTCTCTTGACTAAGTACTTTGGGGGTGTTAATTATGAGCTGGTTGGTGGGTATGTTTTAATAAAATGTGTATGTGTAGTGTTGGGAGGGAGCATTGGCGGGCGGTTAGGCTGTCTAATGTGTCCTTGTCCCCGTGGGTTCTTGCTCGTAATTAGCATCGTCCATTGGAAATGTCTCAGAGGACTTAGCCGTGCCGCATACCAAAGGTAGTGTGCCTAAAGGAAAGGCGATCAGGCGTGTGGGTACATTGGTACACCCCCAGAGGATAAAACTATTCAATAGCCTCGCCCTAGGTTATGGACACGCTCGGAAACGCCTCGTAAGAACTAGACTACAACTTTTAATTAAAACTTGACATGGTTGGTATGAGGGGTAATTCATACTATTGTTGTGGTGGCTATTGGGTTAGTCACTTCGTGATTGTTCTTGTTGTTGTTATTATGTTATTATTGCGTTGTTATTTCAACAAGTAAAAATGCTTTGTCAAATTGCCTTAAATCTATTATGTTATTGCAAATGGAACTTGCTTTATGCTAAATGTAAGTCCAAAGCTCCATCCACTTAATTAAAGCTTGCATGTAGCTAAATTATAGTTCTGTTATCTTACGTCGTCAGTCTTGCGAGTACAATAAACAAGTTATTGTACTCATTTGCTTTGCTTAACAACCTTGTTGCAGAGGGCGGAGGTGAGCTCCAAGAGCCTTACTTACATGCCACGTGTTGCGCTTTCTTGACGACTAGCTTGGCGGTCGGTCGAGATGCCTAGGGGTTAAGGCACACCGATTGGCTTTGTGTTATAGCCATCTTTATGGCACTTTTGCTTCATTGTGTATTCTTGTAACTTATTGCTATTTGGCCTAAGGGCCCTCTTTTGTAGTAGCTATTCCATATTAATATTAACTTCTGGTTTGTTGCTTATGTACTATGTGTTGTATGGAATTGATATACTCTTTTGTTGTGAGGTATGTATACTGCATTCTGGGGAGTATACATTTCTCGAGACCGGGTTTATTTGGTTGATAATACTAGGGTCAATTGGATGACTAAGTATTATGAGCCTAATAAACATCGGGGTCTCACATGTTGCCTCTTTTGGCCTCCTGGCCTTTTTGGTTCTCGCTTGGATTAACCAAGTCACCCCTAATAGATGCCTTATCTTTATTTTTCTGTATCCTCTTACCCTTTGTGCTTTCCCTCTTACCTATTAAACCTTTAGAGTTTTGTCCAGATGGTGCAGACTCGGCAGTCCACAAGTCAGGGTGAGCCCCCAGAACAGTTGCCTCCACCCCCACCTCCTCCAGTGGCAACAACAGACCCGGGTTTTGGGCAGTTTATGGCAGCACAAGCTCAGATGATGAGCTCTATGATGCAGAATATGAACCAGATTATGGCGCAACAAAGCCAGACCACCAATGCTTTACTTGCCATGATGAGTCAGAATAGTCAGGCTGCAGCAGCGCCACCACCTCCACCCCCAGCTCACCATCAATCAAGGCTGTCAGAGTTCATGAAGACACGCCCAGCTACATTTTCGAGCTCTCCCGAGCCTTTAGATGCAGATGATTGGCTGAGATCAACAGAGAAGAAGCTGGATATTGCTCGCTGTGAAGACAGGGAGAAGGTTTTGTTTGCCTCGCATCAATTGGAAGGACCTGCAGCTGAGTGGTGGGACACATTTTGTGCCTCACATGCTGACCCCCCAAGAAAATCACTTGGGCAGAGTTCTCTGCAGCTTTTCGCCACTCCCATGTCCCTGATGGGAAGGTAGAGATGAAAAAGGAAGAGTTTAGAGAGCTCAAGCAAGGCAGCATGTCAGTAAGTGAGTATCTCACTAAGTTCACTCAATTGTCGCGTTATGCTCGCGAAGATGTGGCTACGGATGATGCGCGGCAGAAGCGCTTTAAGCGAGGCCTCCATCCCAGCTTAAAAGTTCAAGTTGTGGGCAACGATTATCCTGATTTCCAGCATATGGTGAACAAGGCAATGCTCATTGAGGAATCCCGAAGAGAACTCTCTGAGTCCTACAAGAGAAAGGTGCCACCCTCCGGTGCTCAGCAAAGACCTCCCCAGCGCCACAAAGCTTTTGTGCAGTACCAACCCAAGCGCCAAGGACCTCCTGGACCTTCCAGGACCTCTGCCAAGACCTCCCTTGTTGTCCACCTTTCGGCACACGCATCCTTGGCGACACCAAGACAACCCCAACGACCTCCACAGCAGCTGGGATCACCTGCTTCAAGTGTCACCAAGTGGGGCATTTTGCTAATCAATGCCCACTAAAGACAGAGCCAACCACCAAGACCTCTACTTGGGACCTCCCTCGGCCAAGACCCTCAGTCGCAGGACCTCCTCAAGCAGAACCTCCCAAACTTTGGAAGGGCCGTGTGAACCATGTGGCGGTGGAAGAAGCCTGAGACCTCCTCGGGCGTGGTACTAGGTATGTTCCTAGTAAATTGATGCCATTGCAGTTTTATTTGACTCTGGAGCTTCCCATTCGTTTATTTCTCGGAGTTTTCTTTGCAAAGCACCGGTTTGAGTTGTTGCTCTTAAGTCTACCTTGTTGGTTCAATCCCTGCTCGTAACTAAGCACGAACAGGGTTGTCCACAAGTGAAAATGGTCATAGAAGGAGTAGAATTTCTAGCCAACCTTATCCTCTTGGACACGAGGTCCCTAGATGTGATTTTGGGCATGGGTGGCTAGCTAACCACCATGCCATGTTGGATTGTAGTGGCAAAAGTATCTCTTTGACTAGCCCTAGTGGTGCCATTTGTGAA